>OX235263.1:66947143-66987438 GCA_944472135.2 Trichobilharzia regenti
TTGTTAACACACACGTATAGGAATGATGTAAAATTCATGTGACTTAACTGATATGCCTACATAATCACGCACATACACACATACATACACATATACACACAACACAAACTGTTTTTATTCTATATAGAAATGTATATTGCGAAAGGAATCATGTGACTGTATAGTGGTTTCGCCTGAAATCAATGAATGTTCGATACGGATTTAAAATTTCGATCGATTCACATGTAGCATATATATATGTAAGAATGTATAAGTTAAATATGAAAAGAAATCATGAGGTACTGCATTATTTTTTATCACATGTTAGGTACCTGCATATGATGTGAAACATCTTACTTAATTATATATTCACTCTGAGGAATCAACTTAAAATTACCTTAAACATGAAATGTACACATAAACAACAGCAACAACAAAAACAACAAAACTGAGATATTTAAAATAGTTGAGGTAGTTAAAACCTGTAATTGTTTGATATCAGCGTAGTTTTGATATTCAATTGAGGAGTTTTGCATCACTGGAGTACATGATTTTATTAGCGATAAATCAAGAAAACAGTGACATATGAGACTTTCGATGGAATGTCACACCTATATCTAATGTTGACAAACCGACTGTCACATGTGTCAGATATAGACTTTCGGTTAATTACGTAAGGTCGATGAAGAGGAGAAATTATTATTATTTCCGTAGGTTCCAAGTAAAGCATAGGGTTTCAGAGGAACATCCCCACTTCATCCTCTTCTCTGCAGTCCTTGTTAGCAGGCCTCACGATTATTATTTATTGTAATTGTTCCCTTGGGTTCCTAGTGGAACATAGGGCCTCAACTCCACGTCTCCACTTGCTTCTGTCTTCTGTTGTACTTTTCCCTTGCATCCATGTTAGTCCATACTGTTTCAACTCCTCTTCACACGATCTCCTCCATGTCACCCTTGCAACGACGACCCATTCGCTGCTTCCCTTTCGGCCTGGTTCCACTTGAGCAATGGCCTGACGCGCGCGAGATGTCACCCAGCGGCCTCCTCACTGAGAGAGTGTCCAATCCATCTCAGTCCACTTTCTCCTGCATATTTGTTCGTTGACGATTGGTTCTTGTTTTGTTTGTTCCCATAGTTAGTTTCTTGTTGGTGGCACAGTGGCTAGGACTCCCGCCAACCATGCACATAGTCCGAGGTTCGATCCTCTCCCGACGCACAACTGATATCAATGGTCGGCCTGCAAAATTTGGGCTACCGATATCCATGCTGAAAATTCCATACTTGTACTAAAAATACAGTGTGGAATCAAGCTGTAAATAAAAAAATAAATAAAATTCTTTCCGGCTAGGCCATCTAATCTTCAGTATAGATCCAGCGAAGACAGTTGTTGGTTGATAAAGGTCTGATCTGCAACTGGCTGTTGGAATATTCTTTGTGACCCGCCCGCCAAGTTTCTGATCAGTATAGAAGAGCTGACTGACTTGACGTTTGTATTGAAAATCCGACCGAATTTTGTTGTTGATGCTGAGTTGAGTGACGAAGATTTCCAGATTGGTTTCAGGTTGATGAATGTGTTTCTCGCCTTCCCAATTCTCGCTCGATTTGACATCCTCGTCCGTTCCGACTGTGTGTAGTTGAGACAATGCTCCCTAGATAAGTGAGTGAATGAAGTGACCTCTTTCAAATCCCTCCCGTTGATGGTGATTGACGTTGGATGTTGTTGCTGTTGTTGGTTGGTTATTTTCATAACCTCCGTCTTGTTATGTTCACATGGATCCTGTCTTCGCCGGCTGCTTCTTCGACCAGTTTGTCGGTTTCGCTTGTAAGTCTTCGATTGTGTGTGACATCAAACATAAATCATCGCGAAATTCAGGTCTTCTAGGTTCTTCGCGTCGGTCCAGGATATCCCAGTCTTCTCGTTTCCCACTGTGACCTCACGATTGCTCATAAGTTTTCATCCCCTCCTCACATGATAAACATGTGATCGAGCCCCATCTCGTCCTTTACCAGTTGGGTTCCAGTCAAGTGTCTGTCACGAGATATCACTCAACGCTTTCCTCAGTGTGTCTCCGATCCATCTCTATTTTCTTCGACATTTTTTTCGTCCACTGGTTCTTGGTTGGTTCTTTGTTGCCAATTGTTTGGGGCTATCGATCATTTCAGGATACAGTGTTTTGATTATCACTCAGTGCTCTGTTCAAAAATTATATGTACCGGTGCAGTTGAGTCAGCACATGCTTTTCTCTTCCTGAATCCAGAATGTTTCGGGCTGAGTTTTGGATCCATTCCATCTTTAATCTCTCCAAGATGATGCGACTTAATATTTTGCTTGTTGTGAATTGGAGCATGATTTTAGGCCAGGTTTTGCAAAGGCTTAACTTGCCCTTCTTTGGTATTGTTGGCGAAGTAGCTTTTCTTTTATTAATCGGTATCGTTTCTTCCTTTTTTAAGCTTTTCAGAAATACCGGACATTTAAATTTACCCCATCTAAATTGTCCATTTAAAGCTACTGCTTACAATATACACAGTGAATTATTAAACATTAGCAGAACTTAAGTAAAGGTTTTCTTCTCAAACTTAAGCAATATATATTCTGTAAACCAACACTTGGATATCAATCTGATGTTCACTAGTGAATGGCTTTAACCAGATAGGTGGTTTCTTGAGTTCTAGAGGGAAGTTGTGACCAGTAGGATACAGCAGTTAGGGTGTCAGTCAGAGCAAATAATCGCCAGCAATGATATTGGCTAGTGGTCTCCCTATATCGTGAAATGGTAGATGTTGGAATTCATGGACTGGTAAGTGGATCGGATCCCAGCGGTTTCATGGTCTGCGAACTCGCCTTGTAACCGGAGGGTCCTTGGTTCGAACCCTGCCTGTGGGTGCGTACCGCTGAGGTGTTTTAAATTAGGACGACACAGATGTCCATTACTCCTTGATGGTTTCCAATGGTTCTCTAACCGATGTCAGCTCATGGTGGAATCCTGTAAGCAAAACATCTTTGTTTTTTTCTACAGTTATCGTTTAAATGCTGGTAAAATTAACTTCTATTTTTTTGCTAGTAAAATGTCATACTGGTTGAAGTATTATTGAATCATAATATGAACACTGAATCCAGTACATATTCGGCACCAATTCAGTTAGTTTAATATTCATGCTACAAACTCATATGCGAGAATTTGTTTTGTTTTCTTTATTCCATTGTAAATTTAATCGAAGGATTGGAATTATTAAATTCCTGTAGAATTCATTGAAGTACAGTAGTGTTAAAGGTCGTCAGTAGGGTAAGCAATGTGCCATTTAACAAGCTTGTTAACATTCTGGTCGACAGGCACTTGGAATCATGTGAAAAATGGGCTAAATCCATTCGATCTAACTCACACCACCCTCTTGACTCACAATTCTCCCCTTGTATCTCATCAGGCAGAAGCAGAAGCCTATATAGAAAACTATATGCTCACACTAACAAGTACAAAAACTCAACCATCCCCTACTTAGCTCGTGTTCTGTGCGATGAAGAAAGCATTAGGCGTGAAACCCATAACTTATTAAATAGTCAGTAGAACAACTGGATCTCGTTTTTCCAACTCATATCATTTATAGGTACAACGTTATTATTTCTTTTTTTCCTTTTCTCTCTGTTTTTGTTATGTGCTGTTTTGTTTCCCTCTTCCTTACAAACTCTACTTAAAACATTCCTCTTCATTCTCTCACACTCTGTATATCTCGACATTTGTTACCGCATACGCCAGTAAGTATGCTAGCAACTTCTTTTCTAACATTTTCAAACATTCTGTTCAATTTCGGCTGTTGTCAAAACTAATGAGATTACCCTTAATCTATATAGAATTTTATTTATTGTTAATGTACCACTGGATGCAATACTATAGTAAAATGCTAAGAATTCGATTCTGTATCATAAGTACCGTTTTGGAATAAAGTAAATTATTATTAATTTGCTTGTTGATGATTTTAAAATGCCACTTTCCAAGCTGGCCATAAAGCATTCTGCTAAAAGCGGGCCAAGAGGAGATCCGATTGCGATTCCATCTTTCTGTCTGCAGATGTCGTCACTGAAGGTAAATTGTATATTCATCGTGCAGTAGTTCTTTCAGATATGATGTTGATATTCCAATGATAATATTCGAGTTCTCTATATAATTGCAGAGGAAGCAAACTGTTTGCGTTAGTGGCACTTTGGTAAAGAGAGATTCAACGTCTAGAGATAACATTCGTTTACCATTTAAATCCGAATCTTTTATGCATTCAACGAACTCAAAAGTATCACGAAAGGAGTACTTGCATAGGTGTTGTCTTACAGGCTCAACATCTCAAACAGCCATTTGGCGATTGGATGGTATGGTGACCTTGACATGTCTAGAATTCGTCGAAGCAGAAAACCGGTTTGTGCACATTTGGTAAGCTGGAGAGTTGAGAAATAATTGATCCTGTTGGTTTAAGGCTATCGAACAGGTCCTCAGTTATTAGACGATCGTTATTCATTCTTTTGAGAGGATCTGTCAGTTGTTTTTCAGTCAGTTCTGTCCTATTTTTCTAGTTGTTGGGCTTGAAGAATTTGCTGTCATCTGATATAAGAGTTGTCAGTTTATTAATGTATACATCTCTATCTATTAGGACCACTCCTGAACCCTTGTCAGGACGTGTTATTATTAAATCTTTATTGTCTAGTAGTTCTTTGTGTTGTTGTCTGTGTTCTTTGTGCGGAAACATAGGGCTTTGGTTTTCAAGCTGAGATATTAATTACAGCACTCGAAGATTACTGACTTAAAATATAGAAATTCTGTGTCCGAAACTGGAGTAATATCATTCGTTTGACTTATCAGGTTCTTGAATTGGATATATGTGTGGGTTTTTTTGCTGTTAAGATATACGTCGCAGAATTTTAATCCAAGAGATAGAGCTTCTACTGTGGTGTTGATACCGAAACAGAAGAGTAACTGTGAAGGCAAAGTTATTAGGATCACTGGGGAACGTCCTTTGAACTTCAACGGGTTTCAGGCTTTTGTTCAAATTCTATTTCTCATTTACAGCTGTTTTATTCTGCAAGAGTGTAGCATATTCATTAAACGATTGCCACTCGCTCGATGATAATTCAGAATGAGCGGAAGACCTCTGCGATACGTCTCTGCGATTCGAATATACGTGTAGTGATGGGATCGATAACGTTTGTAGTGTGACGTTGAAGGGTTTTTGAATTAGTATATGTATATTATGTCCACGCAGCGATTCCCATAACTATGTTGGATATTCACGATTCCAATTTTGCATTTACTTCAGCAAGTTCACCAGAATAATGTAGAAACCCGTTCAGTTCCTTCACTATCAAAGAATCCTTTCTCTTTTTCAGATCGTGGAAAATACCCATTAGGATATTAGAAGGAGGAGAAGATGAAGTTCAGCAAAGATATCTTTTAAGCGATTTCTTTTTCAAAAGCTGTAAAATAGCATTTAAATACATAAATTTACACCGGCTGTTTTATGACCAGTTTGGAAAGTGGCGTTTATAGCATCAACAATAAACAAATTTTTCTGTACAAAAAGTACGTCGATGACACCTTTATAATCTGCAACGGTAATTTATTTTGTTTTCAAGTATTGGTTTTGTAGGGATATTTTGTTTGATTGCATGGAGGATTTTATCATGAGCTAATATCAGTTATAGAACTAATGGAAACCAGTAAGGGGTACTGGATAGCTGTTTCATCCTAGTTTGAGACTCTTCATCAGTACTCACCCACACCCACCTAGGTTCCAGCCCAGGACGTTCTGGTTACTTGAAAATTAATCTGATGCTCACTATCGACTGGCCCTATTCAGGCAATTAACCTAAGGTTCTAGTGGGAAGCCGTGACCAGTAGGGTACAGCACGTTGAAGATGAGGCAGTAACTCATCGAAGAGGACATTGCGAAATGGTCTCGCCATGTCGTGAATTGGCAGAAGCTAGAATTCAAGGGTCCCATTGAGTGGTTCAGTGGTCTACGAGCTCGCTCGCCTTGTAACCATAAGGTCCTGGGCTGGAACCTCGGTGGGCGTGGGTGAGTACTGATGAAGAGTCCCAAAATGGGCTGACGAAACAGCTGACCGTCCAGTACTCCTTCCTGGTTTCCAATGGTTCTCTAACTGATGTCAGCTCATGATGAAATCCTCCATCCAATCAAACAAAATATCCCTACAAAACCAATACACTGAGCATTCTGTTCACTCAATAATATCTGGTAGAGGGGTTAGGGAATTGAAATCCTTGAATGCTTTAATACGTCAATATGTCTATATGAGTCACTTTATTCACGTCTATATATCTGTGAACCTTTGACCTTCTTCACAATTCATTAAAAACCAGATAACCGTTTAATCCAGCAAAAGAATTCACCTGTTTATACGTCCGTTTAAAGTTTGATTATTCGCTGTTTATTTGATTGTAAGACTTTTACCACTGTAAATTTTTCACTAGCAGTGGAATCCAGAATGCTCATTTCGTCCTATATGGGACTCATCAACTGGTGGATGTACCTGCCTTCTCCAGTTAGTGGTAGTGTTCCCACAGAACCTCGAACTCAGTGCCCATCGTTTCAAACGTCAAAACGTTATCCACTAGACCACTTGGGCTATGATGGCCACCTCCTGTGCAACGGGTCATATTTGCTCAAGTGGCCAACATGTCAGCCTGAAACACAGAACTTAGGTCCGATCAATTGACGGGAAAATCAAAAATGGAATTTTATGACTTATTTTTACTTCGGAGAAAATTCCCATTGGGACAAATAGAAAATGAAAACAAGTGATGATTCAGTGAAGAGACTCTTTTCAACGAATTTATTACTAAGCTGTACAACCGTATATGTGAGGTTTTTAAGAAATTATACCCGGTGAAGGAATTGAATCATAGATGTGTGAATGCATAAAATAATAATAGCAGTAGTATGAAATGAAATTAGAATGTTTGTGATTGTAATCATAGCTAAATATCAAACGACGAAACAAGTAACGCCGTATATGTAGAATAGATCGTAGGATGTATAGATGTTGGAAGAGGGTGTAAAATTTTAGGACTAGCAGGCAAACAGAATAAAAATAAAAAAGTTACGTAACATTGTGTGAAATTTGATAACATAGAATTTAACGTTGACAAGTGGAACAAATGAAATAATACCGGAGACAATTCAAAGTGAGAATAGTAATGATAACAACTGACGTAATAAAGGAGGAGTATACAAACTGAATAGACAAACCAAAAAAAAATATAGTTGAGCCAAAATATGATTAGGGATTATCATACTTTGGCATAGAGGGATTAAGACCATGAAAGTTGGATGGGTTGAACGAAGTTTTTTCGCACACAGGGAACTGGCGTTTCTGTTTTTATGGCTCAAGCTTCTGTAATATGGATGAGTTGGATGCGTAGTGATTTGGGCACATTTGCTTTTCACCTTGTAAATGACTTTCAAGGAGGAGGCTGCAGAGATAGGATGATCGTTATCGACCAGATGTTTATGTATTCACACCTATGATTCAATTCTCTCACGGGATATAATTTCTTAAAGACCACATATACATTTGTGTAGCACAGAAATAACTTCGCTGAAAAGAATCTCTTCACTGAATCACCTGTTTTGATTTTCTATTTTATCACTGTAATTAGAAAAATACAGACAGGACCTTTTAAACCACACATTAAGCATCAACAACAAAACTCGGTCGGATTTTCAATTCAAACAATGTCAAGTCAGTCAGCTCTTCTATACTGATCAGAAACTTGGCGGGCGGGTCACAAAGAATATTCCCAACAGCCTGTTGCAGATCAGACCTTTATCAACCAACAACTGTCTTCGCTGGATCTATACTGAAGATCAGATGGCCTAGCCGGAAAGAATCACCAACAAGAAACTAACTATGGGAACAAACAAAACACGAACCAATCGTCAACGAACAAATATGCAGGAGAAAGTGGAGATGAATCGGACACTCGCTGAGGAGACCGCAGAGTGATATCGTGCGTCAAGTCCTCGAGTGGAACCAGGCCGAAAGGGAAGCGGCGAATGGGTCGTCGTTGCAAGGGTGACATGGAGGAGATCGTGTGAACAGGAGTTGAAACAGTATGGACTAACATGGATGCGAGTGAAAAGTACAGCATAAGACAGAAGCAAGTGGAGACGTGCAGCCGAATCTGTATGTTCCACTAGGAACCCAAGGGAACAATAAATAATAAATATAAATAATATCCATTTGCTTTCAGGTTCATTTTGTACTTCCTTTTGTTTGCTACTTTTGGACCGAAATCCTCGGTCTCTGTATACATGTCAGCTCCTGGCGATGTTCGGGATTAATGTGAAGTTATTCCTAGTTAGTGACAACTAGTGGTGGAATCCACACTTCATCCTATTTTGGAGTCGTCGGTTGAGTATAGCTGCATTCTTTGTGTGTGATGTTGCTTCCAGTGAGGTTCCCATCTCCTTAGACATCATCGCAGTCTCTGAAGCATTATGCACAGGAGACATCTGGCGAGACCACCACTCACTGCGATACGCATATACATTCAGATGAAGAGTCCTAAATGGGAAGAACTGCGTATCCTTGATTGCAGTGTAAAATTTCTTAGCGATTTTAAAAAAGCGCTGGGACAACCATATTACCTTTTACGCTTAGGCGTTCACTTTCACGTACGCATTGATTACCCCCACCCCTTTACGGTAGGTTAGAAAGGCAAATAAGATAATTTTCTTAATGATTTTCAACTCAAATTCAATAGTACTTATCTAGTTGGGGTAGGGCTAAAATTTTTTGTTTAGTTATTCTATTCTTAATACGTAGCCATAAATTTATGTGAAGCTTTCGGCCTTAGACTCAGCCAATCAAAAATTGAATAGTCTTGCTTGTCAAGTCATTCCTTTCGTCATTGATTGACGCAAAAATTTAACGCTGTCAAGAGATAAGTCACGACTGTGACATTCAACTCCAATGTGAAGTGATAAAATATACATGTAGAAGAATATTCAGCAGTGTTAATTTTTGTTTTTCAACTGCAACTGAGTCTTTGAGAGGAAAACATGTTATTAGGATTTCAAATCACCATATTTACTAGAATATATTGAATTGCTACCTCATCTTGAATACTCTCTGTGGATTGAACTATGAGTCGGTAGTTCAATAGTAGAATACTTATCAGTCATTTACGTGGGTGGAGTTTGATCCCCTACCAACGCATTCTTAAACCTCACCTAATTGGCAGTAGCCCAGTTAAAAGGGGAAGGATGGGCGTGAGGTTAGCAACGCCACCTCGTGAAAAATAAATACTGCTGATACCAAGGCTTTTGAAGCTTACCCTTGAAGCCCTATATTACTTGCTTAACGCAAAGAAAATAACAAAACGAGACATTTTCAAATAAATGGAAAAAACACATTGTAGCACTCCAGAATTGAGAAGACTGGAAGAAAAATACCTAAACACAGTCTTCAGAAAGTGTGTAAATTCGAATAACAACACCAACAAGGAACCATCATCAAAGACCACAAGAAAATTCATCCTACCATACATGAAAAATATCTCTGAAATAACAGCTAGAATAATGAAACCGTTTGATAGAGATATATCACACAAGCCAGCCAGTCAAATCGCTTAATTCGATATTATGCAAACCGAAAGATCCAACAGAAAAAGAGATAAAATTAATACCATTTACAAAGAAAATTGTATGAACTGTAACAGACATTATATCGGTGGTCGAAGTGGGTGTCGTCTCCGAATCATTATCCAAGAACACAAATCAGCCATAAAAAGACACGATATATATTCCTCTTTCATATCAATGCACATAGACAATTATGGACATCAATTTGATTGGAATAATGTCAAAATTTTAAATCGAGGAAATACCGAAAATGCCGCCGAGGAATTCCTAGAAGCCTGGTACTCAGACGAATGTGCGATTAACAAACACGTTAATATAGACCAAATATACCAAATAATAAAAAGCAAATCGTGTGACGAGATAGTTTAAAATCCAAGCCAAATTAAGATGATCAATACATATGTAAAGATGGTTACCGGGAGACGCAATTCTATCACTCATGAAGAAATTTAAATCATTTGACTTTATGCTAAAAATTGCGCTGAAAGGGGATGTTGTCCAAAAGGACGACGAAAGCTCCGCAACTAAACCAACCAACTCAGAGAACGCTATTAATTGCATTGGGGGTCAAAACAAATATGGATTTGAAGTTCATTTGATTTATAGAGTTTGACGATAAGTTATTACATAATCCAAGTGTTGAATTTCAGGGATTTTATTAGTTTCAGGACCATTGAAAAACCTCGGAGGAGGCTGGATAGCTGCTTCGTCCTAGTTTAAGACTGTCTGACAGTACGCATCCACCACCAGGTCCGAACCCAGGACCTTCCGGTTACAAGGTGAGTGACCTCGTAAACCATTAAGTCACTCACTATGACCCAACCCATTCATTGGTCAACTGATGAATTCCTTCATCTGCAAATTCATGGTACGGCGCGACTACTAGCGAATGTCATCCGTGGTGAGTATTTCTCCTCTCAGCCGACGTGTTTTATTCCACTGGTCACGAATTCCCTCTAGAATCCAGGTAACTACTTACCTGAATAGGGCTGGTCATAATTAGTAATTTGTCAGATAGTGAAGACCAGAAAGAAAAGATGAATGATTTACATAAGAAGACCAAGAATCAAATCAGTTAACTGAATTAAATAGAATAGCAATTATGGTAAAACAACAACGTCAGATGATAATAATAATAATAACAATAATAATGGTAACAGCTTATTCCAAACAGTACGTGTGGTGCATTGGGGAGTTTTCAACACGTAGTACGATACTGCATCTACTTTTCTCTTACATACTACGGGGGAAAATAATTAACGGGACATTTACACTGATAATAATATCGATAAGAATATGAATATAAAATTAAAAGTCTGTAAAAATAGTGACAACAAAATATTAATGATAGAAAAATAAAAGAGGCTGTTTATTTACTGGCTAGCAATAAGTTAGTAGTTTCATACCTAACATTAGTCTCAGTGCATCAAATTATTATTACTATTATTATTACTAATCCCTTGGGTTCCTCGTGGAATATAGGGCTTCATCAACACATCTCCACTTTTTTATTTTCTCTGCTGTCCTCTTCAGCTGGTCAAACACACGATTGCCCATAATTCTCATTTCCCCCTCAAACTCACCCGATCTCTTCCATGTCACCTCGAACTGACGGCTCACTCGTCGCTTACCATTCGGAATCCACTCAAGCAATGGTCTGTGTTGCGCGCGATGGCATTAGACGGCGGCCTCCTCAACGTATTTTCGATCTATCTTCATTTTCTCCCACATATTTATTGGGCAGTCGTCTCTTCGTTGGTTCACTGTCAAAAGGAGTTTCTTGTTACTAATTCTCTCTGTCCGGCTAGTCATTTGATCTTCAGCAGCGAGAGAGGGGAGGTGTTGATGAAGAATTCTTCAGCAGGGTTCTGATCAATATAGAAGGACTGACTAACTTCACATTTGTGTTGAACAGAATCCGAATCTTGTTCTTCATGCTGGGACTAAGTGCAGAAGATTTCCAAACTGGCTTCGGGTTTAAGAAGGCGTATTTTAGCCTTTCGATTCTGGCTGGACGCCTTTCACACCTTCATCCGTTTCGCCTGTGGTTGAAACGACTCTTCCTGGCCAGATAAGTGAAGGAATAAGCCCCTATCAGACCTCTCTGGTTGATGGTGATTGTTGCTGGTTATTGTTACTGTTGCTGTCTGTTGCTTATCTTCATCAACTCCGTCTCCTCTATGTTGCATGAAATATGTGCAAAATAAGTTATCGTAGAGTTTCGTACTTGTTCTCTTGAGCTGAAAGTCTTTTATAATTTCTTCTATTGTTCCTACCTGATGAGATGCATGGTCAAGAGAAGTTGATATCCGCCAGTTTCTTGCATGAGTTCAAGTAGTTATCCACAACGGTTTTAATGCTTTGGTTTAGCAGCACCAACCTGTCCTACTGACATCTTTAAGAGGCCTTTGTAAAGTAACAATATAATTCTTAAGTAGCCAAGGGAAGATTAAGCAGAAGGAGCAATAAATAAGCATAGTTAGAAGACAAGATTTGAAAATTGTAGAAACTGGGTAATAATAGATTGTCCTGACTTCCTTACGTAGAAGATTAGAGGAAAAATTTTTCTAGAAGTTACTATGATTTGGGAAGACCAGCAAAGAGAAAGTAAATAATCCAAGGTATTCAACTAAAATGATCGGTCACAGTATCTACGAGTTGATCACGGATTGACATCAGCTAGAGAACCATTGAAAACCAGGGAGTACTGGACAGATGTTTCATCCTAGTTTAAGAATCATCGGCAGCTGTCCAGTACTTCATGGTTTTCAATGGTTCTCTAGCTGACATCAATCCGTGATCAACTCGTAAAATCAAAACTAACCCTCACAAACCAAACTAAAGAAGATCACAGTACCAAAAAGCATCTAGATGGAGGTGTACACTGAGGTGTTTTCTCCCAGCCACAGTTTTTACTAGTGCATATGTTGCACCACCCTACGGAGTCTAAAGTTGTTTGGATGGTATGTCTCTCAGATGATCAAAAAAGGAAGCGATTTGTCAAACAGTCAACTTCCTACTTGGTGGAATGATTTAACAAGGATATATAACTGCCACTCACATTTGCACGCTACATAACTTTGTCTTCCTGTCTATTAAACTATAGTCTTTTTGCTTTCATCCCGCTGGTTCACTGTGGAATATACGTCTTTTGAAGCTTTAGAAGCTTCAATAGTTGTAGTGCTGTTTCTACAGGTTGAGTTAATTAGCTATACAGTCAACTTCACCGGTCTTACTATCGGCTTGTAAACTGAGTGAGGTTTAGAAGTACGTCTGCCAGGAACCGAATCCAGGACTCTTTCATGGCTGATGAGCACTTCCACTAGCGAACCACCAACAAATCTCAGACGACAACAAACAACATTTTTTTGCACATTTTATGACTTTTCTTTAGCAAGGCACCTTATTTTGTAAACTGTTGGTTCACTCTTTAATAGATTTAGTTACTCAAGTATGCATCAACTATTTCTACTTGTACAAGGTGGTCCAACACAACAATGTTGATAATTTCAGCAACTGTTAGGTGTTTCTGAGCACCAGCATGGTTAAACAAAGGTGTTGTTAAAACCGTTGACAGTTGTATATTAGAACACCACGTCCAAATAGACCACAAAGATAGCAACATTCAAGAGTCTTTCTCTATCATCTATTCAGTATCGAATAAATTACCAAACACCAAAACATCAGAGGCTATTTTAATTTGACTAAATCAACTGGAAATCTGCATGTAAAAGAAACAGGTGAAGCCACTGATATAAGTATAAAACTTGGGCACTGTGGTAGAGCATAACTCTATTTTGTATAACATTTTATTTTGATAAGTTACACAGTGTTACACAGTAATATTAACTGCTGCGACCACCTTTCAAGCGCAAATTATTACCACTCATAATCATGTCAAAGCACTACTCACACAAAATTTTTCCCTCATTTATATACATGAGTGGATTTGACTAGATATTTGAATAAAAATCACTGTGAGATAATGTACATTCAGAAATAATAATACGAGTGTTATTGATCAATTACAATCAGATGGGAAAAATAAGACGACTGTTTTTATAGTCATAATAAGTTACTTGTTAGAATGTTGTGATGTGTTTGAATTGAAGTAGACTTTTCAGATTATTTATTATCCTGCTCTGATTTGACTGACTGGTGGTAATAATATCTTCCATATTTCTGGTATTTGCATTGAGTCATTTCTGTTGCATGTGTTGGGTGTAGACTCAATGAACCAGGAAGGATTCTCCTTCTCCACCTACATAGATTACTTCTTAGAATCTTGACCCTCCCCCACCCTATTGTGTGGTTTTGTGTTAATGCGTGAAGTGCAACTGCTGAGCTTTTTTCTAAATTACTTATCTTCTCGGGGTCAGCCATTCTTACTTTAGCTAAATTCTTATGTTCTGACAATCTGACTACCACCGACCTACTAGTCTGACCTATATGGTTGACCTAACTCAGAGTCATTGCAAGGTATTTTATAAATCATATTATTTTGTTTAATTGGATCCACTGAGTCTTTTAGCCTACAGATCTTGTCCTACCTGAGTGAGTTTGTAGGTTTGAATTCCACTCTAATTCCTGCTTTATTGAGAATCCTACGTGGGGAGGGTTTCAGAAGTCCCCTTCTTATATGGTATAAGTGTAGATGACTTATATTCTTTCTTATTTATGTTATCATTATTAGTTTCACGATTATTTTTCTTTTGGCCCTTGTCAATCTTCCTAATGAATTTTATAGGATAGTTAGTTGTGTGACACCAACGATACTGTTATCTGTTATATTTCATCATTTAGGTCTTTTCTTGTGCTACTTAGTACTACTGTTCGGTTTGTTAAACACATTACTACGCCTGCGGATGAGATGAATTAAAGTCTAAGCATCTATTGGAATAAGTTGGTTTTCTGTACACACTAGTGTGTAGTTTAACTTCTTCTATTCGTTTTATTTTACAATCCTACATCACAGCTAATTCTCCTTGTTCATTTTCCGATTCAAATGTGAATTTTATTCCCTCCACTAGTGAGTTTATGTGTGTCAAGAAGCTAGAGATATGTTCTGTTTTAACACTTGGAAAGTGTCATCCACAAATCTCCACCATATTTCGGAGTAGGATTAAATGTATTTAGAGCAATATTTTCCCAGCTGTCCATAAATATATCTACTACGATAGGGATATTAGTGATCCATCCCATTGCTACACTGATAATTTGTCTATATATTTTGTCTTGGAATTTAATTTTTATTCTAATATCTAATCGATTCCACACATTTGGATAAATGAAAGAGAAAAAGTTGTGTGAGTGAATGGCTTGATATGATTACGAGTGGTAATAAATTGTGTTCGAAACGTTGTCATCAGTTAATATTACTGTATAACATTGTATGATTTATCAAAATAAAATCTTATCCATAATGGAGGTCCAGCCAGTATTGCTGGCTATTCTGGTCTGCTATTGAACCTAGAAATTCTATCTTACTTGCCTCAGTTTATCTGACTGATACTCAATCAGTTTAGTGCTATATATTAATGCATATTATCCCTTACTGGTGCTTTTAAAATGTAATCAATCGATATTATTGATTCAGTGTAATTTAAAACAGTATTATTGATGTTAACAACAATATTCCTTGAATTATTACTGTCGTATAAATGTAGAAACTGATGATGAATTTATCGAAAATAACATTCTTTGTTCATGAATCAGTTTTTTTAAATTGTTAATAATTACTCACCAGGATCTAACTAGCGTCACACACCTAGTCCTTATTGGTGCTAATTTAAATTTATCAGTCAGTTTTGAATAAAGGTCATCAGTCTAGCCTGAATAGCTCAGTGGTAACGTCTTTGACTGCAGGCGGCACTGAGTGACATACATTCGAATTTCTCTGGGGATCTCACTTTCTTTTAAGGACTGTAGGTGCTAACACTCCCGAAAACAGGGCTTCCCTCACGATTGCCTCCAACTATCTAATATCTACAAATCTCTGTCTGTTAGTCTCTTTGCCAGCCTCTCTCTCTACATGTTTGGTTTTATCGATTAATCTATAATCTGGTACAGACGACTAATTCAAAATACTTTAAAGCTTCGGATGGGTTTCTATTTTTCTTCTCAAGTGTTAGTTAACAGGGATCATCAGCCGAGATAATTGAGGGAGAACCAATAGAAAACCAGGGATGATTAAACAGAAGTTTCGTCCCGGTTTTTAACTCTCCATCAGTACACACCTTTGTGAGGAGCGAACCCAAGCCCTTCCAGTTAAAAGGTGAACTCATTACCTCCATCACTACAATGTGTGTTTTCCAAAATGACTCGTTTTAAGTTCAAGTCCCACGGGAGACGAATATACTCTAATTACTGGTGTGTGTAAACCCCAAATGAAATGTATTATCTTAGTTTCTATTTCCAATATCCCTTATTGATATATAACCTATAAGTGTATAAAATTGGCAATTAATTCCACTGAAAATAAACGATAACTTCATTAATACGTGAAGAAAAATAACAAATTAAATTTGAAATTTGATTATTGAAATACTAATCTTTGGAATTTGAGTATAAGTATAGTGACATATGCACAGCACACAAAAAAGCGCACATACACAAAAGGCATACGAATACAAAAAAAATAACAAGAGTTTTCAATTGTATTTAGTCAGTACCCATCTATGCATAATATATATCTATCTTAAATACAGTGCATTGAAACACACTAAATGACAAAAAAAATAACTAGCATAGAAAAACAAGGGCATACTGCTCAATTAAACACACTATAGCCGTGATGTAATATATCTAATATTATTTATTATCCATTGTGATCGATAAACTGAAATCAATAGATATTTTTGAAACTGTTATTGTTTGTATTCAGTTATATGGTTTACCTTAGTATAGTGTTAAGTATCATCTGATAGATTCAAGTTGGTGGATATCAACTGTTTTAACGTATATATATGAGTTTAACGTGTCATCACACTGTTATCTGAATATTATAGTCTTGGTTTTTGATGGGTCTGTGTAACATACACCTTTATTCCCCTTAATTAATTTGAATAAAGCAGAACAAGATGGTACCACTCTTACTATTTCATCGGCTTCTCATCAGCTACCTGCAGCCTAAAGAAGTCAACGATGGAATTCATTTACAGAGTAATTTTTAACATCCTCGCAAATGTTACAGACTGTCAGTTGACAGGTGTCGCCATACTTGGTAAACGGTGGTCAGAAATTACACTTATCTAGTTTCTACCCAAAACTCTTCAAGTTTAAAGAAAAATAAACGGTTGGATACCATTGTGTTGAGAGTTGGCTGCTAGCCGAAATTGGCAGACAGTAATTTACGTTTAATGTTTATGTCCCAAATATTGGTCATTTGAAAACAAGAACAAAGACTGACTGAACAATCAATCACAGGAGACTTTGAGTAGGCGGATACAATTAGTAGATAGATGATCTGACGTTCAAGAAACAGCCACAAAGAGATGAAAGATTAACTTTCAGTGAGAAACAACCATTCAGAATAGATTGTTTGTTTCCTTAAAATAACCTATGATAATGCGCATGAAATTCTATAAATATGAGTGTTGATTTCGCAAATAAACGATCTGCTGCCTGGCCCTTGTATTTGTTGTTACACCATGACAAAAGAGCTATGTTAATAGAGACAAGATATGAGTAGAACGATGAGTAACAAATAGATTGACTAACAATATAGTGAGTTCAACTCAAATCATAGAAACAAGAGACAATCAGAGTTACTCCATATCAAAAGGAGAAATGGTTAAAGCAAAAGATGATTGATCAATTGAAGCAGAGAGAGAGAGCGGGTTATCAGGGTAAGGAAGGACTGATTACTTCTTTTTTTAAATACATTGATAGCAACTGCTTCATCACACTTCAGCTGAGTTTAACTACATTGTCTATCAATAGATTTTACGGTGCCCACCTCATGACCCTTTCGACAAGATGCCTGAAAATGGAATTATTGGAAGCGTTTGTTTCCACTGAGACGTAGGCCTTTTGGTATAAGTTCAGAAAATCGAAGATATGCCTTCTTTCTGTTCTCTAAGTGTAACTTTTCTTACAGATACAAGTAAGTTTTTATACACAATTAGACCTTTGATTATAAGATGGTTGTAGGCAATCGGCAGGAAGCCTTCGACCCAGGTTTCGTGCTAGTTGGCACTCACCAGTCAGCAAGGAGTATCTGCAACCCTGAAGGAACTCATGTCCCACCCCTCTGAGATTAGAACCCACGTTACCCAATGTGTATCGCAGTCAGAGACGTTACCACTGAGGTATTTGGGCTCGCGATTGACCTGTAGAACTGTAGTGCATATTTTGATTAGACACTAGTAACTAGTGTGATGTGTCTAGTCCTTTCTTCGGTGCAGACTGAATTCTATCAGTCAGGTTTGTAATGTGGCCACCATTCTAGGTAGCTCCCATCACGATGCACCAAAGAAAGGACTAGACACATCACACTAGTTACTAGTGTCCAATCAAAATAGACCTTTGATTGAATAAGACAGCATGTTGTTCGATAAACGGAGATCAACTTATCTTCAGTATAGGTTCTGGCTAATGAGGTATTCAATCTTCTCTCGACAATTCCTACAATATTATCACATTTAATATAGAGTTATGTGAAAACTGGCTCCCTTTCCAGAGTGCAATATGCAAAATAATTTTGTTTATCTTTTGTTTCTATGATTTGAGTTGAACTCATTACAATGTTAACTTACTGGTGGTAACTCATCATCGCCTTAACCACCTCTTACCTGTATTACGTAACTCCCTTTGCACTGTATCAAAATATTTCTTTTTTGCGATTTCTGTTTTGTTTAAACGGAACCTTGGGTGTAAATTGGTTGTGTAAGCGTATTTTCTGAGCATAGTTTATGAAGATCGGAGTCTCTTGTTAGTTGACATCATGTTACTTTGCTATTACGTAATAACTTTTCTGTAGACTTAATGAAAAAAATGTTTTTGGCTGTACTCAGCTGATGAAGAAGTCAACGAAGTATATGAAGGTAGCGTCTTATTCAGCACATATCGTTGTTTTTATTCTGTTCAAGTACATAACTTAATATGATTAACTATATGCGCTATTAAGATGAAGGTTTAATATATATATATATATATATATATAATATATAATATCGACTGACATAATTGAGATTTGTAGCTCAGTTGGATGATTTGCAATTACTTGTGTTCTCTGAGCTGGATGGTTTAATTACAAAGATTTTGTCGTCCTTCTGGACAACATCCCCTTTCAGGGCAAGTTTTGGCATAAAATGAACTGATTTAAATTCTCTATGAAAGATAGAAGTCTGTCTCCTGACAACTATCCTCGTACTGTTTGTTAATTTACGTCTGTATTGATCATTTTTATTGACTTGGAATTTGAATTTTCTTGTCAGGGGATTTACTATTTATTAGCTGGTGGTAAATTTGTTCTATAGTATTGTGTTTGTTGACTGCTAGCTGATTCACTTGAGTACAAAGCAGGCTTCCAGGAATTCCCTGTCAGTATTTTTGGTGTTTCCTCTGTTTAAAATTTCAACATTATCCCCATCACATCGATGTCCATAATTATCCACATGCACTGATATGAAAGAATATATATATCATGTCTTTTTACAGCTAATTTGTGTTCCTGGATTCAGATTCGAAGGGGACGCTCACTTTGGCAGGTGTAATGTTTGTTACAGTTTATACAATTTATTTTGTAAATGTAAACGGTAGATTAATCTATGTAGACTTTCGATATAGGTATAAAACTTGGCCACTGTGGTAGAGTGTAATTCCATTATGGATGGGATTTTATTTTGATAATTCACACAGTGTTGTACAGTAATATTAACTGATGACCATGTTTCGAGCACAAGTTAATCACACAACTTTTTTCTTTCATTTATCTACATGTATGGAATCGATTAGATATTGGAACAGAAATCAACATAGGATAATGTACACTCAGAAATAATAATACGAGTGTTATTGATCAATTACAATCAGATGGGAAAAATAAGACGACTGTTTTTATAGTCATAATAAGTTACTTGTTAGAATGTTGTGATGTGTTTGAATTGAAGTAGAATTTTCAGATTATTTATTATCCTGCTCTGATTTGACTGACTGGTGGTAATAATATCTTCCATATTTCTGGTATTTGCATTGAGTCATTTCTGTTGCATGTGTTGGGTGTAGATTCGATGAACCAGGATTCAGTAATCAACCTCTCTTTCCATCTACCTAGATTACTTTAATATTAGTGTACAACACTGTGTGATTTATCCAAATAAAATCCTATGCATAATGGTGTTATGTAGACTTTCATCTGATCGTCTTATAAGCTGGATATCTAGGACGGATAATTTACCCTCTGATTCCTCTTCAATTTTGAAATTGACTGTCTGATGTGCAAGATTTTGCTTTGGTCAGTGTTTTTATCGGTGATGATAAATACATTATTCTTATACTGCAGGTAGACGTCAAACCGTTTAACTGTTAGTAGGAGGCTATTTGACTTGAGGTATGCCATGAAGCAACCAGTAATCAAGGGATCAATTAGCGAATCCATTGCTACTCCATCTTCTGTCGGTATATTTGACCGTTGAACAAAACTGAACATTGAGTGTGTATCTCAGGATTAGTTCCTTGATATGCTTATTTGGTATGCCAACGTTTAGTCTGTCTGAATCGATAAACTCACATAGGTAGATAATAACACTATTCCTTATTTTTGAAACATACTTATTACTAATGCACTTTGATTTGCTTTATTAATAACTGACAATAACTTTAAACTTCTGTTGTCATACTTATTTAGGATTCATCATCTGAATATACTGGCGGTCCCAGATGAGTGACGGTCTTCCCATTGAGCCTCGAACACAGCACTCAGATGTTCAAACGCACAGACGTTATCTATTAGACCAATTAGGCCACCAGAGTTGTCTCTTTTGTAACGAGCATCAGTAATTGTTTGTCTAAGTTAATTTTGTTTTTCCTATTGATGTACTAAACCGAAATGTTCGACCTCTGTCTGTTGGCATTTACAACAATAGGTACTGAGTTTGAATCTGGATAAGAGCACCGTTACTCACCGGAGATTTTATGGAGGTCCGGTTATGAATCTCAAACAAGGCACAATCCGCCTACTAAATTCACTGCTAGTCACCATCACCCAAATTATATTACTTGTTACTGTTCTTTTGAGTTCCAAGTGGAACATATGGCTTCAACAGAACATCTCAATTTCAAGCTGCTCTCCACAGTTCGCCTTACCTTGCCGGACGATCACCCTAATCTCCTGCATGTCACCTTCGGACCCACACCCAACCTGCCTTTTACTGTTCGGGCTCCACCCGAATGATAGCTTAACGGGTGATGTCTATCAACAGTTTTTTTCAGTGTGTGGCCTATGTGTTGGGCTATATGTAGTTGGTTGGTTGGTTTGCAGGGTTATTTGTCGCCTGCCCCTCCCCGTTGGCCATCCAATCTTCACTGTCGAGCAAAGGGTTAGCTGTTGATGAAAGTCTGAAGTAGCCTGTTGGAAATGATTTTCTCGACGCATGAGCTAAGTTGCTGAATAATGCAGAAGCTCTGATTTGATTTTAGTACTGAAAATCTGAATCTCTTTCCGTATAAGGATTGCAACAAATTTCTGCACTACCACAAAATAGCATCATGGTAATCCTCATACACATTACGAGCCTTCATACTAGAAGGTGACGTGTCAGCAGAGGTCAAATATTTCAGTCCAATCAGCTAACCGCAAAACAAAACTGATTTGTGGTAATCATAAATTTTTGGTGAATTTCAAACTACTTTCTTTGTTGACCAATTACCATTCAATGAAGATGTAATTTGGACGTATGAAGTCTAAGTTCTATCCGGTGGATTATGGGTACACACTACCTAAAAACGAAACACTTACCCAATACTCCCTGGTTTCCAAATACATCACTAACTGATGTTGGTTCGTGACGGCATCTACACTGAAACTATTCCAGAACCCTTATCGTCAGCAAAACAATCAATTGATTTCGAGAACACAATAAGAAGACGTAGTTCATCTGAAACGTGTAATGTATTGGAGCAACACATTTGGACATTCTGATCACACACACGTACTTGTCATATACAGTTTTTATAGAAGGCAAGAAGGCATGAATAATAATAACAATACAGGTCAGGGTCACAAATGACCAGACTTTGTTGATCAGTCACTAGACAAAGACTCGAAGCCACAATTAATAGAACCTATTATGCAGCTGAACTTACTTGATAGAGAAAACGGAAATTGTGCTGTTCTGTAAACCCTCACATTATCCGAGCGATAGTGTCACATCCCACTGTATTTATCAATTTACGTGTATGTGTGGAGACACGTAGATAGGGAGGACCCATCGGTCTCTGCAGGTTAGGGCTACAGAACACATTCCAAAGTGGCTGCAACAACAAATGAAATCGCCAGACACAACTGACCCCGGAAATAGATGTTCAAAATCATCTATAGCGAAGCACATTATAGAGACAGGTCATAAGGTTGATTGCAACAATGCATTTAAGTCGATATATAAAACAAGGTTGGGCCACATACTTAAATTCATTGAAGCCTTAGTCATAAAAAGACTTAAACTTGTCTTATGTGTCAAAAGTTATTTGTTATCACCTTAAACCTGCCTTGTTAATCCAATTTAGAACCAAGAACCAATTTACTTCATAATATTTTCAACCCCCTCTTTGCCTTGTTTTTTCTCTTTTTATCTTTCTTACCCGCAACTTTTGCGTCTCACTACCCATTATTTGTGACCTTGACCTGTACACAATCTGACCTGTATTGCCTTGTATAAAAACTGTGTATGACAAGTACGTGTGTGATCAGAATGTCCGAAATGTGTTGCACAAATACATTACACGTTTCAGATGAACTACGTCTTCTTATTGTGTTGTCAAAATTCATAATGGGAACTAATTGCTTTAAGTCAAGCGATTAATTTAATCACCTGAGGGATTCTGCTTGCAGTATAACCGAAGCTTAACGTGTAATATTGTATGTAATAATAATAATATTTTGCTTTATTCCAAAACAGTACTTGTGATACAGAATGGATTTCTCAGCATTCCACTACAGTATGTACATTAACAATAAATTAAATTCTCTATAGATTAGGGTAATCTCAGTTACTTTTGACAACAACATATTGGCATGTCAGTAGCAAAGCCAAAAGTGAACAGAATGTTTGAAGGTGTTAGAAAAGTAGATGCTGGCATATTTACTGGCGTAAGCGGTAGTAAAAAATCGAGATATACAAAGTGTGTAAGAACGAAGAAGAATGTTTCAAATGGAGTTTGGAAGGAAGAGAGACACAAAGCAGCACAAAAAAGGGAAAAGGAAAAGAAAGAAAAAACGTTGTACCTATAAATGATATGAGTTGGAAAGACGAGATCCAGTTGTTCTACTGACTATTTAATAAGTTATAGGTATCACGCCTAATGCTTTCTTTATCTCACAGAACACGAGCCAAATAGGCTATAGATGAGTTTTTGTACTTGCTAGTGTGAGCATATAGTTTTCTATATAGGCTTCTGGTTTTGCCTGATGAGATACGAGGGGAGAGTTGTGAATGGTGGTGGGTGGTGTGAGTTAGATAGAATGGATTTAGCCCATTCTGCACATGAGTCCATGTGCCTGTCGACCAGAGTATTAACAAGTTGGTTAAGTGGCACTTTGCTTACCCTGTAAATATTCATTAAGAATCTGGACGCTCACACAGTGCAGTTAATTAGATATTCAACAGTGATTTAGTATAGTATTTGGAAGTGGTGAATCAGGTGAAGTTCTGTTCATATCTCTATCGTATAAAAGATATTTAAAAATTTGGAGAACATTGTAGATTTATTCGCGCGTAAACGTTGAATAAATCACTTCAATCAACATTAACTCACAAACAGATGACAGAATAACTTTCAACGAGAAAACAAGCAGTCAGAAGACGCTGTTTCTCTGCGAACAATAGCGCTAATAATAAGAATCTATAAATATCTATTGATTTTCTCATTAAACGATCTGTTTCCTGATCCTTGTATTCTGTCGTTACAAGGGGACCACGATATATTCATACATTTCCCCTCATGTATATAATCGGATACATCTCAGGCATATAAAGAGAAAATGTTTTCCCATCTGAAGGGTAATGTGAGTTTTCGAGTGTGTTAGTACAGTAGCTTCCTCCGCTCAATAATGAAGTTTAGGTGACCAATCAGGTTGAATTAACAACAAGGGACTCTGGGAGTGAACCAACCATGAACTTGTTGCCCGACAAATACTCCGAAGAAAGTGGAGATGTATGGGATAGACTTTAAGGAGACCATTGAATCACATCACGCGCCAGGCATTCACTCGAGTTGGGCTCTGGTCCTTGGATGACATAAAGGAAATGATGGAGCCAGGTGAAGAGGATTGCAGAAGACAGAACTAAACAGAGATGTTCTGTTGAAGACATATATTCCACTCGGAAGCTAGAGATTACTGGAAAGCTGTTTCATCCTTGTTTTGCTTTGACTACCCCTTAACTCTTTTCTAACCTAATCCTTTGTCAGCTAACATCACTCGTCCAAGGTGGTTTCTCCGAATGCATAATACGTCGTGTCCCAGCAACTTCATTTCATGTAGCTTCACAACCTCATCGGTAAACTCACACTTCTTATCTAACACTCTATGTCCAACTTCAATATTACTCTCTATGTTATGCCACTTAAGATAATAGACGGAACGCAAATAACTATGGTTAAAGACGACTGGCTTCTTCACGTCTTTCTCCTTAAATGATCATATCCCACATGTATAATGCTTGAGACGTTGCTGGTTGATGCGTGTTGGTATTTGCGCTAAAACCACGAATTTGTAGATGTCAGAACTTAAGGGTCATTAAGTTGTGTCCCAGTGGCTAAATGTTCTACGAGTTTGCCTTGTAAGTGGAAGGTACGGCTTTCGAACCCAGTTGGATGCGTACCTCCGATGAGGAGTCCCAAACTAGGAGAAGGCAGTTAGCTGGATGTCAGTAAATACGGCGCTTGTTAAACATTACAAGATGTTATTTATTATCAATAAATAATGGTTGATATAATGGACTATACTAATCCCTAGTACTAAAAGGTTGGTTGTCTCAGATCATTATTTAAACACAAATGAATAACTGTGAGACGAAAAAGAAAATTGTAAAGATTCTGTTAGGGTCATCCAATAGAAGTGTAAATGATTCCGCATTATTCAGATTTTTCCGGCGCGGTTAGCTTGGATACGTTTTTCTTGCATTGTCTCACTAATTAAATAAAACTGCTATGCGGATCATGTTTCGTCAAATCAATTTTACTGTGATGCTGATATCTTGTTTCACTATATTCATGATGATTTAGGGATTTTAGAAGTTGTTTAATTAAACAATTTAAGGAGATGATGCCATATTGATTCCTACGCAAATTGTGGTATATACAGTCACAAGTTCCTACCCTCCATCTCCTACAGTAATTGTTCTGCTTAGACGAAACAAATCGAAATACCAGAGTGATCATTGAAAAAATACGAGATATATTCGTGACCAGAATCGTAGTGCGATGATGATTGCCAAGGTAGCTAGGGATTCTGCAAGAACAACCGAATTTATCTCGACACGGTGTCAAGTGGTGTGAAGGCTTCACCGTGAACCTTCAGCTTAAGGAGCAACTTAAACAGTGCAGTTCAGCATCCAGTGTTGAGTGGTGAATGATGTAGACTAATAGTTTTGGTGAGCTGTTTATCGTTAAACAGTAAATTACCAAAGAGCTGAAGGAAGGAAGACTTGGTAAATCTTAAGATTAATTTTTGAGAAACATGCACATACAAGCTGAATGATTAGTGGTGGTGATGACCTTAAGAAGGCCAGTCCATAGGAAACCTACAAGGGGCGGTTAGCCAACAAGTTTCTACTGTTGGGTGTTGAACGAAAACGATTTAATAACAAGTTATATTATTTGTACACTTTTTAAATGGAATTTTGCATTAAAAGGCTTCGTGTTTCTCTAGTACATATTATCGGTGACATTACATTCTTAAATTGTATTGCATTTGCAGCACGTTTATGAGAAATTGTTACTTGATAGTGATATTTGCTCGATGTAATAGATTAAAGGAGGTAGTAAGCTCAAAAGTTGAACGTATATTATTGAATTTTCATGAAATTATGTTGGTATATTTTGACCAATTTATTATTATCATTGTTCCCTTGGGCTTCTAGTGGAACATAGGGCTTCAACTGCACGTCTCCATTTGCTTCTGTCTTCTGCTGTACTTTTCACCTGCATCCATGTTAGTCCATACTGTTTCAACTACTTATCACACGGTCTCCTCCATGTCACCCTTGCACCGACGACCCACTCGCCGCTTCCCTATCGGGTTCCACTCGAGGGCCTGACGCGCGACAGCTAATTTATTGAAGAGCCCTAATTCTCACCGGCTAAAGGTGTCTCCAATTCAAAAAAGATAGATGCCACATAATAATAATAGTAAAATCACAAAAATATGTAAGGCTACATGTTGTGTTTAAAATACCTGTCCAATAATATCACTCGTGACTAGACATCAAATACAATAAACAAAATTGCGTGGAGTGTGATCGAAATCTGACTATACATTTATTGTTAGTTATTTTTGTTATGCACTGTAAACAGCATATACTTTTACGTCAGACGTCGGTGATCATGTCTAACTGAAGTTTACAGTTATATTATTATGATATTACTACTATTCCCTTGGGTTCCAAGTGGAACTTAGGGCTTCAACAACACATCTCCACTCTATTCTCCTCTTCACCTGGGTCCACGAATGCCCAAAATCTCTCATCTCCTCCTCCAGCTCATATGATCTCCACCATGTCACCATCACACTGATGACCCACTAGTCGCTTCCCTTTGGAATTTCACTCGAACGATGGCCTGCATTACGCGTGCTATGTCATTCGACGGCCTCTTCAACGTATGCCTGATTCGTAAGCATTTTCTCCTAAATATTCGCTGAGCGGTTGGCTCTTGCTTGCCGGTTTGTTCCCAGTCAGAGTTTCTTCTTGGTACCTGACTGGAAGAAGTTTCTCCCACACATACAACGTTGCAGTCCCCCACAAGTGATGTGGTAGCCGCAGATTTGTTAAATATCTTCTTCTATTTTATCCTTAACTTTCACTAATGATCCGAGTAAGTTTATTTATCGCACGAAAATACACTTTTATATCATAAATGTTAGCAGTTGGTTTTCATCCGACATTTTTTGTAATAAGGATTCATCACAGTACTAAACAAGTTCTTAGCAGCAGATTTTGGTACATCCTTATCTTCACCTTTTTAAGGTCATATGGCAAAGGCTTTCGGAGTAATTATTTACTGCAAGAGTGGACTGAAGCAATTTTAATTCCTTGCTGGTCTCTTTTTCTTCCTCCTCACTAACTAGATGTTTGCCTCTGTTAATCGGATTCTTAGCCACAGTTACTTTGGTATTACTTATTTCAATTTCGCTGAGATGTAATTTTTACGCATACTTATTATTGTTCCCTTGGGTTCAGAGCGGAACATAGGGGTTCAACAGCATGTCCTTACTGTGTTCTATTTTCTGCGTTCCTCTTCAGCTGGTTCCACGACTGCCCATAATCTCTGTTCTCCTGTCTTTAACCCTCGAATTGACTCTCCCTCGTCATTTCCAATTTGGGTTCCACTTGAGTGGCCGTCTGGCCCGCAATACCACCCAATGGTCTTCTGAGGGTGAGTCTAATCTGTCTCCATCTTCTCCTACATATTTTTTAAGCAGTCGGCTATTGCTTGCCGGTTTGTTCCTAGACAGAGTTACTTGTTGCTAATTCTTTCTAGCAGGTCGGCTGGCCATTTGATCTGCAGAATGGAGCCAGCCAACGAAGACAGACAGCTGTTGATAAAAGTCTGTGGTAGCCTGTTGGAAATGCCTTTTGTGACGTACCAAGTTCCATATATCTAAATAAAATTATTCTATTATGGAATTTTGTCATTTATTTACACCATTTATAACACAGGAATGAAGTAGACTGGCTGACAGAGTAGACTATCATTTTGGAATAAATTTTCGAAAAATTTATGTTAATTTTCATTTGTCTATAGCAACTTCACAGTCGTGTATTCATATGCATTATCTTTATTGTTATAAATGAACGTCTTTAATTTTTATATTATTGTTCACATATTACCCATTATAGTAAACAGGTGTCATGAGATATGTTTTTAAAAATTTATTTGTAACTTTTTATTTCTATCTGATGTTTTTGGGTGTTTAACTTTCACGTGATGCCTTGTTTTATATGCATATTCTCTGTACTTGTGTTATGAAGGTCGAAGAAAAGTGTTCACACTATTACAGTAATATATATATATATATATATTCATTATTGTAGGAAGTCAAGATTCGCCCTGGCAGTTCTCTTCGAAGCATGACTTCTAATCATTTTAAGCTTATTCCTTTGCATTATCGATATAAGTGGAACATGCAGCTTCAAGCTTCTTGAGATTTTTCATGCATTTATTCCCCTTGATGAATTTGAATAAAGCAAGAACAACAGTAGTTTGTGTAGAATAATACGTTAGCATCATTTATTTCGTTGGCTTCTCATCAGCTGCTTGCTTACAGCCTAAATAAATTATGAGGTTTAAGTACAGAAACGTTTTAACATACTTGCAAATTTTACATGTTGTCAGTTGGCAGAAAGTTCCACAATTAGTGAACAGTGTTCAGAAAATTGCGCTTATATAGGCTTTACACAGACAGTTAAAGTTTAAACAAAATAAATGTATGCATATAATGGTAAAGGAGTTACGCAATAAAGACGAAATATGCGTTAGATACATAATGACTAATAAATTAGGTAACAATGTACTGAGTTCAACTGAAATTTTAGTAACAAGAGACAAGCAAGATTACACTAAATCAAAGTGGGGTGAGGTTAAAGCCAAAACGTACGTAACCAAATGAAAAAAAGGAAGAATAAAGACATCCAGTTACCAGGATGGGCAAGGAAAGACTAATAACTGCTTCTTTCTGAACACATAAATCTGTTTTGAAGCGTTTGATAGAAATTGCTTCGGCAAACTTGAGGAGAGTAAAGCTCCTTTGTCTATTGATAATTTTAAAGGATTTCTCGATTTCCACCTCATGACCCGTGTCAAGGAGATGTCTAGTAATGGCGCTACTATAAGAGTTTGATCCCTTGAGACATAGGCTTTTCGGCACATGTTCAGGAAATCGGAGGTGTGCCCTTCTTTCTGTCCTCCCAATTAATCTGCTTCCGCAGATACACGTAAATTTGTATAGACAGTTGGAGTTAAGATGAAAAGGGTATGAATCGACTTTTGACTGCACCAAAGAGCATGTTGTTCGATGGACGGGAACCAACTTGAGATTTGAAGTTTCGGTAGAATATGTGGTTTGTGTTTTCATAGGGTTGGGTCGGGAGCCTCTCACCGAAAACCCTTCCTCTCTTCATAGGGCCGGGAATCGAATCATGGACAACTTTTGGCGTATTCGGCGAGTAAGCTGCCTGTGAACCGCCGATGCAAATCGTAAATCATAAATTAGCTAAATCGAATGCGTTTAAGTGATAAAATGAAAGACATAGCCTTTGGTTGATCGAATATGAAGAAATATTTATCATTATCATTTTTCTCAGTGTTGTTAGCAGTAATGTGAGTATCTGGTTGGAGGTTTGATGACTTGAAAAGACTGTCCAGCAAAGTCAAAGAAACAGTAGATGCATTCACTGAGGCGACTGACCCATTTATCGCCTTTATTCTCTTTTTCCAGTCTTCCCGAAAAGTCTCAGATTAAAAATTAGCTTACATTTCAGTAAGAGGATGGATAAAATCATCCGAATGATTGACTCTGTGATGGATCAAAATGTAAATCTGCTAACTGATTGTAACCAGCCCAGGTGTCTGTATGGATTGTACTGCCAGGAATTAGTAACCTTTGCATGATAGGTAAGAGAATCACCACGCTACAATTGGGAATTACTTCTATGGCTCTATTACGACTTTCAGTAAATTTCTTAAATTCTCAGTACCCGAAACATTATTCGCCGCAGGACGTTCGCGGTTACATTTCTTTTTTATCAGAACAGTTTCACCTATATGAACGATAAGACCCTCACCTCCCAACAGCTGCGTGACCGTATTCATCTCCTACAATGCTATATCTCTCCAATGTTGGTACCAAAGGTAATGTATAAAAGGTATTGTTGTCAGTGACAGCTTAGAATTCGAAAGAAATTCCCTAGAAATGAATAAGCTAAGTGGTCTAACTGACCATTTTGAATACTAATTCGTTTCTTACACTATGTACATCTCAACAAATGTCTATCACAATTGCTTCTGAACACAGCTAGATGTACATAGAAGCACCACATAAGCATTTATGACTACATGCTATCAACCCATTATCCGAACAGTACTTAAAAACGAAGTCCGAATGCAATTCGCACCTTAATTTGTACACAGAATTCATAGTGGCAGGTCCCGTTATCCAATGAGCAGTATTCTTTCAAGGACATTGATGCATTCACACTACTGGATAGCTTCAATTGGAAGTCTCCCCAGTTCACTGGGTGGTCTCTCCCCATGCAGTGACCAGAGGCCCACCTCCGCTATCACGACTTTTTGTGCGTCGGTGGCACAGTTGTTAGGACTCTCGCCGACCATGCACATGGTCCGAGGTTCGATCCCCTGCCGACACACACCTGATATCTATGGTCGGCCCGCGAAATTTGGGCTGAAAATTCAATACTTGTACCAAAAATACAGTGTGGAATCAAGCTGTAATCAAAATAAAATAAAATTTAATTAAACTTGGCCGATTGTTCACTGAAAGATTAAAAAAGGTAGTCGTGGCATATGTTAGCATGGTATATCATATGGTTAATAGCAAAGTTGTACCAGGCATAATGACTGAAGATTGCTCAATACAATATTCTAAATGAAATCTGGAAGATGTGTAATTTTAATATACTACTAACTTACTAGACAAAAGTATATTTGTTACAGGATTTCATCATGAGTTGACATTGGTTAGAGAACCATTGGAAAACCTGGGAGTACTGAAAAGCTGCTTCGTCAGCCTGGTTCAGAACTCTTCATCAGTACGTACTCACCAACAGGGTTCGAACCCAGGACGTTATGGTTATAAGGCGAGCAGGCTCGTAGACCATTAAACCACTCACTGGGACCCTATCTAGTGACCAGCCCAACTTCTGCCAATTCACGACATAGCGCAAACCCTAGCCAATGTCTTCGGCGAGTATTTGTCCTCACACCTGACCTGCTGCACCCTACTGGTCACGACTTCTCACTTGAATCGGGTCCTAGTGGCTCAATGGTCTACGAGCTCGCTCGCTGTGTAACCAGAACGTCCTGGGTTCGAACCCTGTCGGTGGGTGTGTACTGATGAAGAGCCCCGAACTAGGCTGACGAAACAGCTGTCGAGTACTCTCAGGTTTTCCAATGGTTCTCAGCCTATGATGAAATCCTGTAATCAATCAAATCCCAACAAACCAACACTTAAAAAGTATATTTTGTACGATGGTGATATGTGCCTTTCATTTCGTATCTCCAAGATACATAGCAATCTTTTCAACTGCGTACAACCTAAGCAAAAACAAATTATAAGTTATAAACTTTCTGAACATACTATTTCCACAGTGAATTCGAGCTATACATATATGAAATTATAAGCAACGATTTATATGAACTGTGGTCGATAGTTCCACAGTAATTGGGTGCCTAGTGAGAAGTAGACATTTCGATGAGACTTTACAATTATAATTTCTATATTAGCGTCACAATTCCAAAAAAGTAATGCAAGTAGACAAATTATTCAATGTTAAAAGACTAACTAAATGCTTGTTTACCCATGGCGACCTGGTTCCAACGGCCGAATTCCGTCACTCACCCGGAAAGAGGAGTAAGATTGTACTTACACGAGCCACTCTAGTGACTGATACAGTCCCAGAGCGACACCCTGAGGTGAAATTTACATCGCGTAGTGTTAGCATCCCAGGACAATCTTGATGCCACCCCTCCGCCTGCGGGCTATAGGAACATCTGACCAGGGACATATGTGCACTGGAGCCAACCTACCCTGACTCATGGATACGAATCCCGACCTCCAAACCACAGCCCACTGCACAAGACACTGTTTCAGACTGGCCTTGGCTAACCACTACACCAAGCTGCGCCTCGTGGTAGGGTTACCAGCCGTAACAGCCACCCACTAATCGTTTGGTATTGGCCCCGGTCCTCTCATCAGGAATCCGCGAGATCACGCACCGCCGATGCCCTGTCGCCGCCATAAAGGCCTAAGGACGGTGCGGCTGTTTCATCAAGAGTGAGTAACCGGACGTGAGTGTTGTCTTATGCTTGCAACAGGTCTTTGCTGAAACTTGAATTGCATTCCCGATAAGCCCCACCCAGCGGTCACCACGTGGAGCTGCCTGCCACATGTATTTATACCCCCGTCCCGCCATTACTCGTGCCTGGGTGAGTTTCTTAACGTTGATATTCACAGCACTGGGGGGGGGGACAAAATAGCCAAATCGAGGCTTTGGCGAAAGAAGCCAGTATTAGAAAGCACACGGTGGTCAAAGACTTTCACATCTCGCACCGCATGCAGGATCTCCTTGCTAAGTGACGGGCAAAAACAAGCCGGGCATTTGGCTACCTTAAGAGAGTCATAGTTACTAGACACAAAATACAAGTTTGAACAACAGAGTAAATATATACATATTTTGGTGGAGAACACAAGAGGTGAAAGGGTGGGGATGAATAGTCAAGTAAAACTATAACAGAGACAAACAACTCACTAAGTGAAAATTAAAATCAAGTGGTGTTGCGCAACAGAACGAGGCAGTTACAGTTGTCAGGTTAGCGAGGGATTAGTCACTCTATCTTTCTGTATATATAGGTTGAATCGAAATCTTTGATAGCAATGACATGTTTGTGTATTGATTATTTTGAAAGGCTGACTAATTTCTGCTGTATGTCCCGTATCGATTAGGTATCTGGCGATTATACGTGAAAACTCTTTACTGCTTTTCATACAGAGAATTTTAGGAATATGCTAGTGGCTAGACTGAATAAATCAAACAGGCAGTTGGTAACTGGAAGGTACTGGGCTTGAAACTCCATGGGTTCGTACTACTGATGGATCCCACACTGGGACGAAACAACTGTGCAGTACTCCTTGCTGGTTTCCAATGGTCCTCTAATTGATATCAGTCCGTAATCAAAATCCCTACAAACAAACTCTTGAAAATAATTTGTGCTTCAGGACACTGTTATTGTTGACGAAAGCAACTAGTTGAGCGTGGATTATGAGGTGTTCATTTGAGTTACTAGTGAAATCAAGTGAAATATTCTTATCTTATGTGGGTCTCGTTTATGCCTGAAATGAGAATTTGCAATGTCGTATGACTAAAACTAGTTATTACACAAGTTACTGCCTAGTTAGCCAACCGGTAACTTCAGTTATTTTTGCATTACGTTAAGGTTATATCGAATATCACAGGCTCGCACAGTAAGCAGAATACAATCGCTTAGGACTGACATTGATTCATTTTTTCATGTGCATGTCTTAGATTCCATTGCTTTCGCTAACTCCATATATTGAGGATAAGATGGCCAAAAAAAATTAGCAGCAAGAAACCTGTAGACGAATCAACGAATAATCGATTGGCCAACAAATCTTGCAAAGAAAATGGAGATGCATCGGAGATACTCTGAGGAGACTATTGAGGGTCACTGAGTCCTACACAACAGCTTCCATGGAACCCTGATGGAAAACGATGAGTTCGACGTGGTTCCAACGGTGACATGGAGGACATCGTGCGAGGAGGAACTGAGAGACTATGAGCCATTATGCAGCCGGCTAAAGAGGACCTCAGAGAGTAAAACCCAGTGAAGACATGCTGCTGAAACCTTATGTTCCATGGAGAAATTACATTTACTTAGTCTTGTACCTTCGCTTAAATCCTTTAATGGCCCTAAACAATTTGCCTATAAGCACAGTAGAAGCACTTTAGATGCAGCTACCGTCTTATATTATAGCATTGCTTTCAGTCTATACAAGGGGGCTAAATTTGTTCGTTGTGCCTTACTGGACTATACATCTGCTTTTGACTCGGTCCCTTGGGACATCTTATTAAATAAACCTGCTGCAAGTCAAATAGAATGCTGGCTGTTATCTGGTTACATTCCTATTTCTCAGAAAGAAAGCAGTACACCGTGTATAAAGGGAAGTCTTCCACTTCCACATCATTGCCTACTGAGGCTGGTGTCCCTCAAGGCGCTGTCCTTTCTCCTTTTCTTTTTCCTTTCTTATTACATGACTTGCTTCACTCTGATGAAATAAATTTTGTGAAGTACGCTAATGATTTAGTAGTTTCAATGGCTGTTAAACCCCAAAATAAATAGCTTTCTGTCGGGAGTCATTAAATGGTTTGAGCCTTACGGTCTTAAACTGAATCCTTCTAAATGTCAAACTGTTAATTTCAGCTTAAGATGTAAAAGACAGCTAGAAGAAGCCGTCAATTCTCATGACAGTTGTAAGATTGACGACAATGATATAGGAATTAAATCAGAAATTAAGTATCTTGGACTTATTCCCTCTTCTGATCTCTCCTGGTCTTCCCATGTCTTAGCGATCTCCAGTAAAATATTCCGCCTGACATTTTACATTAAGAAGTTAAGGCACTCGGGTATAACTCAACCCCTCCTCTTACAGTTCATAAACTCTTGCATCCTACCTATTTTTCTTTATTGTACACCCTTTTTCTTTCCTGGTTTGCTTAAAAAGGACTATGTCACAATTCGTAGAATGCTGAAGACGGTCAGTAGGGTGAGTGGTGTCCTAGTGGACCACATAGTTAACGTCGTTGTCGACAGGCACTTGACTTCGTGCAATAAATTTGCTAGAGGGATTTTGTTTGATTTGGAGCATCCACTTTACCCTCAGCATCTCCTCAGGTAGAACAAGAAGTAAATTCACAAAACTGTATGCTCGCACGTCTAAGTATAAAAATTCTATGATACCATACTTGGCACGTATTTTATGTGATGAAAATAGTGTCAGGCAAGAATTAACTAACCTTTTTTCATCTAGTAAATAAACGATTTCCTCCATCCATCCTTATATACCTTCAAGTTTTACTTTTATTATTTCTATTATATTTATGGTCCTGTTACTTCTTTGTTTTACTCTCATAATTGCAAGCACCAACTTATCTCTATGACTGCTGTAATCTTTGTTTTTCCCCTCACCATATAATGTAAAGAGAGCATTATATTCAATATTTTTAAACATGCTAGGATTTCTATACCGAATCGACAATACTGTGTGAAACAAGCCCACGGCAATTTTCACTTGTATTATTATTATTACCTTAGCTGTTATCATTATTATTATTTCCATTTTATATGCTGCATGTTTTTGATATTATTCCTATTGTAAATGTGGAAAATTTTCTGTGTAATTAATTTTATTTATAATTTGAGGAAATTAGATGCAATCTTGTGATTAATGCTGAAAATTCCATTCTGTATCACAAGTACTGTTTTTGGAATAAATTAAATCATTATTATTATTATTATTCGGAACCCAAGGGAACAATACTAATAAGTCTGATATGTATAAACAGTTTCAAACTCATACTGATTTCTAATAACTTTTAAACCCGCAAATAGACATTTTACAGTGCACTGAAAAGTTCAGGTGAAATAGTTGATTTAAAACAAAAAAATTTCTTGCTGTCAGTCAATCTTTAAATTGGCAGTTAAAAAAAAACAGAAATTAGAAAAAAAATCATCAATCCAACCATGTGACTGTTTTCAATTCATCTTTCATACCTTAGTGAAATTTCTAACAGTTTATGATTGATGTCTCAAGACTAGCGAATTCTTATATACATATTATATTAATGAATGCATTTTATGCTTATGTATGTTTACCTGCTATTGGTATACTGAAATAGGAAACAAGATAATCAACAAAGTTACTGACATAAACACACGTACTCGTGCACACTGTATTACCAATTTTATAAACGCATAATTAATCTCATTGACAATGTTAATCACTGTTTTCAAGTATTGGTTTTGTAGGGATTGTGTTTGTTTGATTAGTTGGAGGATGTCATCATGAACTAACATCAGTTAGAGAACCAGTGGAAACCAGGAAAAAGAACTGGACGGCCAGCTGTTTCGTCAGCCTAGTTCGGAACTCTTCAGTAGTACGCACCCACGCCCACCGAGAACCTTCTGGTTTTAAGGCGAGCGAGTTCGTAGACCATTGAGCCACTCACTGGGACCCGATCCCATGGCCAACCAATGAATTCTAACTTCTGCCAATTCATGACATAGTGCGACCACTTCGTAATGTTTTCTTCGATGAGTTACTGTCTCATCTTCAAGCGAACCAACTCAGTAGGAACCGACTATGCAACAAATATGCAGGAAGAAATGGAGGTGGATTGGCCATACTCTGGGGAAACCATCAAGTGACATCACACGACAGGACATTGCTCGAGTGGAACCCGAAAGGGAAGCGGCGAGTTGGTCGTCAGTGCGAGGGTGACTTGGAGGAGGTCGCGTAAAGAGGAGATGAAAGCATGTGGGCAGACCTGGAGCCAGGTGAAAACCTTAGCAGAGAACCTAACTCAATGGAGACATGCAGCTGAAGCCTAATATTCCTCTAGGAATTAAAGGAAATAGTAATAATAATAAAATAAGAAAGACAAACGTTTGATTTTCAATTCACTCTCAGCTGATGTCATTTGTTTCGATCTCATCACGTTCCAGATCATCGCTCTAGTGGGACTCAAATGTGTAAACAATGAGTTGGGCTTTGGGTGACGCGGAGGAGATGAAATCATAAGGTCAAATGAAGAGGACTGCGGAGAAGAGGGAGAAATGGAGTTGTACTGTCGAAGCCCTAAGCCCCACCCACCCGGAACCTAAAGAATAATAATAACAATAAACAGGGTAAAACTGCATGATTATAAGTGTAGTTCATGTTTATTTGTTAATAATGCAATCATGTGGAAAATTTCAACTTTATGCTGCTTTTGCTTTCATCACTATATTTGCTTTATTTCTTTATATAATTTCTACTTTAATGAATGTGATTTTGATGCACAAACTTCCTGAGTCCATTGTTTATCTACTTAGTTCATCTATCGTTGATTGTAATTTATTTATTTTGCTATTTAACTGAGCATTTTGTACTTCAACTGACCCAGATTTAGTCAAAGAAAAGAGAAAAGAAAAAAAAAAACACAACTCAGATGATTCTCATCTAAACCAAAAAAAGAAAAAATATAACACAATCAAAAACTTTCATATTATGCAAATTTTCACAATCCGATTGGCAAATTCTTGTTATCATTTGCAATTTTTTTTAGTGAAACAACATGGACTATCATAAGTTTGAACAGATTATAACTGTTTGTCTAAAAAGGATTTGTACGACAACAGGAATCAATACCTTTAGTCTGTGGTTTTCAAATTCAGTTATATTTTATTGACGGCCGATTTAATACCTGAACTACTGAAAATACTCCATCATTATATTGTATATAATTTCTCAAAAAACTGGTTACTGAATAAAGAATGCTTTTTTCGACAACCTCTCCTGCATCAGGTTAAATAGTAGGGAATCAATTAATGTTATTAACAACATTAAATTATTGTTGTTTAAATAACGTCGAATCAGTAATAATAATATCAATGGATTACAGTTCAATAGCAACTACATAATAATAAACTGAATGTCAGAAGAATTAAGAAAAACAATAATACAAATTCATGAATTTATAATCTCCAGTGAAGGCCAGGGTACTAGTGCCTGGACGTGCTACTTTTGCACACAAAGCGCCGGTTGTTTCACACGAATCGCGATAGCCTCTGTTGTTTTTTGGCAATTTATTTGGTACCCGTTAGATGCTAGAGAAGGATTCTTCAATGCGCTGGCTTTGTAGCCGGCCGGTTTGGAACAGGTGGTGTAATATCGAAAGAAATAAAATGGTTACCCACAAAGTTTCATTAACAAATATGGCAAGAATGAAGTGAAGAAGCTGGATACAGCTACAGTCAGTAAGAAGTCTATTTTTATCAAACTCGACTACAAGGGCGACGATGTTATGAGAATGGTAAATAAAAGATTAAGCGTAGGACGTATCCTGCAGTGTTATTAGTCTCTCTATCCCGAACAACGTCTTCACTGGTGCAGTCAAAGATTGACCTCCAACTGTGTATACCAATTCACATGTATCTGTGAGAGCAGTTACATTGGAAAAACAGAGAGGAGGGCCTACGTCAGATTCTGCGAACATGTACCAAGGAGCCTCCGGTTAAAAGGACCGAGTTGTTTAAGCTCTTCAATCGCCAAACACGTGATTGACACAGGACAAAATAAGTAACAGACAAAGTACTTCAAGTCTTCTGAGGTTTGCTGAAACTATAGCAACAAAGCGATTGAAACCTGACTTGTGTGTCCAAAAAGAATCCGTTGTTGGACTTCAATTACCCTGATGACTCACATCTTAGTAACTCTTTGTTTTCTAATTCTGTTAACTTATCTTTCCACTCCACCTCCCTCTTTATTTTTCGCTTGACTCTCTGAAGAGATAATTTTTCTTGATTTTCTGAGTTCTGCTCACTGTATTACATCATCAACTTCTCATATGACCTGATGTGCACCGAAATTTTAAAATTTTGATCTTATCTGATCTAATTACGTGACTATAACTGATTGTCTTTTGTTACTGACCCAACAACACGACTGTAAGTTACGGGTAAATTTTGTTTCGATAAGTCTCACAGTGTTATACAGTAATGCTTACTGATGACGTTTCGAGCACAATTTATTACTGCTCATAATCATATAAAGGTACTCACACGACTTCCTAACTTCATTTATATAGTTCCATTATTTTTCACTTGATTTGATTGGCAGTGGTATTTTCCATATTTCAGGTATTAGTGATGAATCATTCCTATTGCATGTGTTTGGTGTAGACTTGATGAACAAGGATTCAGTATCCGATTTCTTCGGCGCTCCCCCTACACAGATTACTTCTTATAATCTCAGCCCTCTCCCACCCTATTGTGTGGTTGTGTTAATGCATGAATTGCAATCGCTGAGCTTTTTTCTAAATTACTTATCTTTTCACGGTCAACCATTCTTACCTTAGCTAAATTCTTATGTTCCGACAATCTGACTACCCCTGACCTACTAGTTTGACCTATGTAGTTGACCTCACAGTCATTGCAGGGTATTATGTAAATTATATTATTCTGTCTAATTGGGTCAACTGGGTCCTTTAACATGCACAGCTTGTCCCTGCTTGAGTTTGTAGGTTTAAATGCTACCCTAATTCCTGCTTTATTAAGAATCCTACGCAGGGTTTTAGATGTCCCCTCTTTATATGGCATAACTGTAGATGACTTATATTCTCTCTTATTTATGTTATCATTAGTAGTTTCACAATTATTTTTATTTTTCGTTTGGCCTTTTTTGATCTTCCTAATGATTTTTACAGGATGGTTATTTAACACCAAAGCCTCTCCTATCTGTTTTAGTTCATCATTTAGGTCTTTTCTTGTGCTACTTAACTAATGAAAACAAAACACGTAGATCAGCGAAGAGTCTCTTTTCGGCGAATTCATTTTCTTAGCTGTACAATCGCAAATATATATGCATTGTTTTGTATGTATGTGTACATTAAGTTTGTCAAACAAAGTTACAATTGGTTAAGGTTACTTTTAACTAAACAAGTGAAAGTTGGTAATACAGGTCAAGAAAATTAAGTGCTAATGAAACTAGGGTAGTAAAAAAATGATGAGTTGTCACAAACAGTTGTAATAATAATAGTGAGTTTTACTCAGGATGCACATAGAAACAAAGTAGATAATACGAAACTATGTAAGAGATCTAAGTGGATACAAGAATTATAATTGCTTAAGGTTATTTTAACTAAACAGGTAAAGGTTGGTAATCTAAGTCAAGACCATTAAGTGCTAGGGTAGTAACAAAGGTGATGAGTTGTCACAAACAGTTGTTAAAAGAAGTTATGCAATAATAATATGAATAGTTTGGTGAGTGAGTTTTACTCAGGATGCACATAGAAACAAAGTAGATAATACGAAACTATGTAAGAGATTTAAGTGAATACAAGAATTATAAGCAATTAAGGAACAGGCGAAGAAACAAAATTAAGTCATCAAAATAAAATAAAAGCTCAAAACAAATCAAAACATTGTTACCATGAGAGTAGAAGTGGTTGAGTAATCTTCTTTTGTATGCACAGCTCCGGTTTTTCCATGTGAATGGCCAGAGCTTCAGCGATGCAAAGGAGACGAAACCGTATTGCCTTTGATATGTTATTCTTGACTCTGTAGATTACTTTGAAGGAGGCGTTCGTTGAAATGCAATGATCAGTGTTGACCAGGTGTTCAATTATCGCACTCCTTATTGCACCAGTATTGCCTTTTCGCAACCATGCTGGATAATGTTCTTGAATTCTCTTGGACAGGATGCGCGTCGAACGACC
>OX235263.1:67587814-67819742 GCA_944472135.2 Trichobilharzia regenti
TGTGAGGATGGATGTTCCACCTACGACAATGGTTGGGGTCGCGCTAAATCATGAATTGGCAGAAGTAGAATTGGCCATTGAATCGGGCCCTAGTGGTTGAATGGTTTATAAACCATCTTGCCTTGTAACCGGAAGGTCATGAGTTCGAACCCCGATGGTGCGTGCGAACTGACGATGATTCTCAAACCAGGATGAAACATCAGTCGGGTAGTATTCTCTGATTTCCAATGGTTCTCTAACTGATATCAGTCCGTGATCAACTCGTAAAAAAACAACTCTTTGTCACTCTTTTGTTTCTTTCCAGCACCTTCTTAATGTGATATTTTCTCTCGTTTCTATGTACATTCTGACGGCAACTCATTCATTAAGATTGTTTATGTCATTGCGTAAAAATAACACCTTTATTCAACTCCCCTAATGTATTGATTAATATATCTATTTAATTACATCAGTTTACGGTTTGTGTGATTAATACTAACATTTGACTGTCTAATTTCTTCCTCTCAAAAAATAGTTATCCATTTACATGGGAAATGGGTGACACTGGTGAAATGGTGACTTGGTGGAATCATGCCACGACGTAGATTTTCGTCAACCTTTAAGTCAGCGACAGTCTGCCAACCATAGGTCACCCCAGATGGTCACACCATAATTCGAAATCCTGTATAAAAACTTTAATTATCGCAAACGGAACTTAAGAAATGAATGTAGCTATGGAATTAATGTCAAGCAAGATGGAAAGTATTAGACCTGCTTATTTGGGAATATCCCTTTAAACTGAAGTTACTAATCATTTTATGATGAAATTATCAGTAATTAACAGAATGAGAAGCCACTGAAATGAGGAGAGCGACAACCGTAATAATCTCAAATTTTTAAATTGTTCAAATACTAAGAAGCATAACTTTTGAAGCATTCTTTAAGATGGAGAGTTTGTCATATTGTAACAACAGAAGACAAGGGCCAGGCAACAGATCGTTTATTAAGGAAATCAACATATATTTATAGATTTTTACGTACATATTAAAGATTATTGTTAGCAGAAAAACACAGTCTTTTGATTGGTTGTTTCTCACTGAAAGTTAATCTTTCATCTTTTTGTGGCTGTTTCTTGAATGTCAGATCATCTGTATGTTAACTGTATCCGCCTGCGCAAAGCCTTTGTTCATATTTTCTCACGACCAATATTGGGGACATAAACATTGACGCAAACTACTGTCCACCAATTTTGACTAACAGCAAGCCCTCACCACAATATAACTTGCTAGTAAATTATATATCTCAGATGTTCGGCTTAATTTGTTCAATAAGCTGATGATTTCGTGAGAGAAGATCCACATGACTATCTGTCTAGTCACCACCTTCAGTAAGATTTAAGCTTTAAAAGATCATTTCAAGATTTCGTAAATACCATCTGATCCAGACAGCATCAATTCCTGTGAAAAGTGAAACTTGGCAATTGCTCCAGCCCTAAGTGGGAGTGAATTCTAATGTAGTTAAGAATGTGGCTCATGTGGACACCTGAATACAGGATGTTACTATGTCGCCTATCCTTCTTAGAAGAGATTTAAAGTCCCTGATTTTTCTTCTTCGAGAATTCTGACTATAATTTCCGGGTATCATAAGATGAACTGTCAACTATTACATCAATCAACCAGCACTATTATCTTTATTAGTAACGGCAATGTATTTGTCTAATCTCTTTGCCATCTATGGTCGGCCTGCAAAATTTGGGCTACCTATATCACACGCTGAAAACTCCATACCTGTACCAAAAATACGGTGTGGAATCAAACAGTAGACAAAAATAGAAAAATAAAATATAAAAAAATTTTTTATGGTCAAACAAAAAGACAAAGGTTATAAGTTTACAGACTGTAGATGTAACGAACTTCCAAACATAATTTGAGCGTCGAGTCAGGGATTAATTTAAATAATTTATAAAAAGACAGGGCTTTTCTATATCCACTTTTATTTTTATTTATTTTTTTTTGATTAAAGCTTGATTCCATATCGTATTTTTGGTACAAGTATGGAATTTTCAGCATGGATATCGGTAGCCCAAGTTTCGCAGGCCGACCATAGATATCAGGTGGTAGTCGGCAGGGGATCGAACCTCGGGCCATGTGCACGGTCAGCGAGAGTTCTAACCACTGTGCCACCGACGCGAAATCCAGGATGGATCATCTCTTTATATTGTTAATATACTGTTTTTTTTCATAAGAGTACACTATGCAATACTTTGAACATAGTTCTACAATTATTGAATTGAATTTTTGATTTTCCCGTCGACTGATTGGACCGAAGTGCTCGGTCTCAGGTTGACATGTCGGCTTCTTGTGCAGATGCTTCGACGAAATGCGCATCCTGGATTCCACTGCTAGCCACCATCCACCAATTGTATAGTTCTACAATATTCAGAAGAACAAAATCGAAAGAGTTAGTCCATTCTTAGCAAGAGAGAACAGAATGAATTGCCGCGCTTTCTGGTGTACATTTTAATCAACAACAGTGTAAGTAATACAATGATGTTTTGCACTGTAACTCAGTATCAGAATTGGCCAGGTCCAATAGTTACTAGCTAATGATGCGTACTCATCTCAAAGGCACTTACACTGGTAATAAGCTTTGTAAGCTCCATTTCCAGACACAAAAGGAGTTTAGACAATTCTTTCCAAGTATTGGTTTTGTAGGGATTTTATTTGATTGCATGGAGGATTTAATCATGAGCTGACATCAGTTAGAGAACCACTGGAAAACCTGGGAGTACTGGACAGCTGCTTAATCAGCCTAGTTTGGGACTCCTCAGCAGTACCCACCCACCGGGGTTTGAACCCAGGACCTTCTGGTTACAAGGCGAGCTCGTAGACCATTGAGCCACTGGGACCCGTACTGATGAGAAGTCCCAAACTAGGACGAAACAGCTGTCCAGTACTCCCAGGTTTTCCAGTGGTTCTCTAACTGATGTCAGCTCATGACTAAATCCTCCATACAATTCTTTCCATAAATGAACTAGAACAAAATAAGAACAACAACTATACCAGGATAATTTTGACTCATCTTTTATTATTTCGAAGATCCTACTCAACTGGCTACAATTTGAATAATACAAAAAATTAAATTACACTAAAGATTTGAACACACTTTTTCTACAGTGACAAGGATAATTTGGTGGGAATTAAGAGTAACATTAGTCTGGAATGATGCAAGTTGTTCAGTAATTAAGAGCATTATTGAACAAAAGGCTTGGAAACAAAATAACAGAATTCAAAAGATTTATGTCGGTAAAAATAAATTTTAACTAGGAGGACTATAACGACATAACAGGTTATGGAACCATTGAAAAAGATGGTTTTGTGTAATAGCGAAAAAGGGTTTAGAGTCAGTCATGTTTAGATGAAACAGTAGGATTTAAAAAAAAACAACATCTGATGATGATCTAATGAGATTTGTATACTTTGTTGTCTCCAAGGCAGCGCAAGATTCACCACTATCTCTTCTTGTATACAAAGATTTGGTTGTAATTTGGTTGATGGTAATTGCCTCGACAAAATATAACAAGCTCGGTTACTTTTGCCTACTAATTATTTTGAAGGCATTCAAAATAATTATCCACAATATATGAGCAGTGTTCAACAGTTGCCGCAAAATCTTACTTGTTGAGGCCTATGTTCCCTTTAGTTTCAGGTTCTTTTCTATGCGTTCAGATATACAGACAATAACCCTTCTCCTTGTTCCTGCAATTTTTCTTGAATAATCTAAACATCCGATATATATATATATAATTTCAGAAGATTCGATTAAAGAATTTGACTGTGTTGAATAGAAATTATAAGATCGAAGATTCTTTTAATTTGCCTTCTTGGAAAATACACAACAGACGAAAGCTTGCCTTTATATGAAATGTGTTATTTTCAATTGAATGGTTACTGAACAGAGAACATTCCTTTCGATAACCTCTCCTTCATCAGGTTCTACAGTTATGTGTACATAATACTGAATGAATTTTTACTATTAACAACACTAATGTTTAAATAACATCGAATCACTAATAATGTGAATGGATTACAGTTCGATAGTATTAACATAACACTACACACTAAATATCAGACAGACAAATTATGAAAGATAATAATATAAATTCACGAATTTATAGTCTCCACTGGGAGTCAGCCAGGGCAGTAGTAGTGGCTGGCTGGACTTGCTTCTTTTGCATACAGACCACTGGTAGTTTCACGTGAATCGCAGTAGTCTCTTCTGTTTGGAGTAGGCTGTAGCTGCATGCTTTTGGCCATTTATTTGTTACCCAGTAGATGATAGAGAAGGCTTCTTCAATGTTGGCTTTGTAGCCATTTTTACCCAGGTGGTCTACTATCGAACTACACTTTTACTTAGCTACAGTGGTTTGTGTTCCCGAATGAGCACAGAAAATGAATTTCCTAGAGCAATGGTCAACAAAACTCGCTCCACCACAAGTGCAACTGAACTGGTAGATACAAATAGAACTGTCTAGTCCAGGTACTTCATCTTTCAACCGAGTAATTACCATCAGTCGGGTAGTAGATAAAAATTGTCATTTACAAGCATTGAAAGTTCTTTGAATAGATTTTCTTTACTTGTTTGTAATTATTTCACTAGGTATGTCACCCTTGAATTGCAGTCATACATATAAAGGCTTCTTATTTACAGATGAAGAATAGTCCTTTTGTGCTTTTTTGGTCATATGTTTCTTAATGAACTTTTTTGAAAAGTTATTTTCAATTATAGTGTCATATATAATCCTCAGTTCATCTTCAATTGCTTCTTCTAAGCATATAGCTTTAACCCTGTGTCTGAGAGTCTTTACTAAATTTCTTTTGTACTGAGGAGGAACGAAACTTTTAAAATGTGTATGTTTTCCTTTCCATGTGCTTTCCCTATGCAACTTTCTCTCTATATTACCATCTGATTTTCTTGTAAGAAGGACATCTAGAAAGGCAATTCCATTTTGGGATTTTTCTTCGTACGTGAATCTCATAGCAGAATGTACCTTGTTGATAACATGAACGATTGTTGTTTAATTGTGTGGACAAGTGCAACTTATACAAGTTAGTTTATTTTCTTGTACCTATTTCATGGTTTACATAAATGTCCATTCACTTTAGATGTACATAAATCCCTGAATTAAAAGGAAAAATTATAAAAACATTTCTGATTTTACGGCTGTCAATGTCATCATGTCTTTGTTTGTCACTTTATGTAAAACACGATTCCATAGTGAATATATCTTTGTACTGATTTGTGATAATGTCATTTTTATTGACAGTGAATCCAGTGTACATAATTTATTCAAATCTGTCGGTGTGCATGAGAGACCTACTTGTTTCTGCTTTGAAAATCTTGATTGAAATCAAATTTTAACAAGATATAAGTGATATTAAGGCTTGAGGACAGATATAATCCACCAACACACATGTACCCGCCGGTCGTGAGTTAAATATCTCGTAAAATACCAGCTTGGATTTCTTAAAGGTGTTAAATTGGAAAATGACAGTAATTTTATGCTGTTTCCAAATAACAGAAGTGAAAAAAACGGTGACAATAAGCCGCCGAGATGTATTCCGACAAGTGTGTCTCATATTTTGATTTGACACTAGTAACTAGCATGATGCATCTAGTCTTCTTTTTTTGGTGCAGACTGAATTCTATCAATCAGTCAGGTTAGCAATGTGGTCACCATTCTAGGTAGCTCGCCATCATGGTGCACATTGGTTTTGATGATATAAGATGGTTGGAGGTAATCGGCCACACGAAGCCTTGCTCGACCTAGGTTCCGTGCTAGTCGGCATTTATCAGTCAGCAACGCGTATCTGCAACCTTGAAGGAATTCATGTCTCTTCTGTGATTCGAACCCGCGTCACTCAGTGCTGCACCGTGATGGCAAACTACCTATAAGGGTGGCCACATTACAACCTGACTGATACAGTTCAGTTTGCCCAATAAGAGGACCACACTCATTACACAAGTTACTAGTGTCAAATCAAAATATCCACTACAGTCTTACAGGAGGTTAATCACGAGCCCGAATAGCTTAGTGGTAACGTCTCTGACTGCAGTATTCACTGATTGACGCGGATTCGAATCTCAGAAGGGAAATAAGCTCCTCAAAGGTTGCAGGTATGGTTTCTTTTCCTTCACATTCCCAGTGGAACATAGGGCTTCAAGCTAGCCGCTTGAAGCTTCTGTAGCAGTGTTTATTTTACTGGATGTGGTTGCCAGCATTATTTCTGGCTTAGCGAGGTAAAGGAGTGCGTCTGTGGCCGGGAATCAAACCCCGGACCATGTGCATGGTTGGCGAGCGTCCCAACCGCTATGCCACCGACGCACCCAGATAAGCCTCGCTGACTGATAAATGCCAACTAGCACGAAACCTAGGTCGAACAAGGCTTCCTGTGGCCGATTACCTCCAACCATCTAATACGTGTGTGTCAATCGAGTATAAGATTTCATAAAAGAATTAGAACACATAAAGTGTTTTTGTAAAAGTTCAAATTGTCTTGTTGTCATTCACACTATCGTTAGGCTACATTTTCAGCATGTAGTGTGCAATTTTCTAAACTCTTAATAATAGTTTTTCTTACTATCACTAGGATCAAAATGTTTTGAGTCAGTGCAGTAGTCATCCACTGGAAGACGACTTAATGACCACCACATGGATTCTTACTGCTACCGTTTGGTGATTTTAGCATGAGCAACATCATCACCACCAGCCAAAGACATCGGGGAATATTTGTCCTCACTGCCGACCGAATGGACCTCAGTGATCACAACTCACCAGAGCTCCTGCCAACTTCGACTTTTAACCAGTCACTAGTGAGCATCAGATTAATTTTCAAGGGTTAAATTTTCGGGATTTGATGTGTTTAAAGTTTGATTCTGGATTGATATCAGTTAGAGTACCATTAGAAACCAGGGAGCAGTACGCACTCATCTGGATTTGTACCCTTAAGGATAAAGTTGCTTGAAGTTCTAATTGTGCAGTCGTGTCCACTGAGATCCAGCATGGTGCGCTTCATGACAAATAACCAACGATGACATTAGCTGGCGGTCGTGATAAAATCACAAACTAGTAGCAGTAAGAATTCATGGCTTAGTCATGGAGTTGTATCCCAGTGGCTGAATGGTCTACTAGCTTCGTTTCACAACCTGAAAACTTGGATTCGATCTTTAGCGTTGAGGTCGTGGGTGGGTACTGATGATGCATCCCAAACTAGTGTTAAACAGATGTCCACTACACCCCCCCTTGTTTTCAATGGTTTTCTAACTGATTTTAATCCATGTTCAGACGTAAAACAAATTAAATTCCTGCACACTAACCCCTAAAAAGTAGCAGATCTAATGTAGATAGATGTGGTTCGGAAAGATTACTTTAATTTAAATCAATTTTATGATTTCTTGGTAAAGATATATGATGTGACAGGACTGCTAGTTTGCTTTTCTAGTGTTCATCTTAGATAAATACAAACATTTACTCTTTTTCAAGTATTGGTTTTGTAGGGATTTTGTGTTTGATTGCATGGAGGATGTCATCATGAGCTGACATCAGTTAGAGAACCACTGGAAAACCTGGGAGTACTGGACAGCTGCTTAATCAGCCTAGTTTGGGACTCTTTAGCAGTGAGCACCCACCAACCACAGTGGTTCGAACCCAGGACCTTCCGGTTACAAGAATAGCGAGCTCATAGACCACTGAGCCACTGGGACCCACCGGATCCAAGGGTTCATGAATTCTAACTTTTCCCAATTCACGACGTAGCGCGAACATTTCGCAATGTCTTCTTCGATGAGTTACTGCCTCATTTTCAACCTGCTGTACCCTACTGGTCACAGCTTCCCACTAGAAACTCAGGGAACTACCTACCTGAATAGGGCTAGTCGCTAGTGAGCATCAGATTAGTTTTCAAGTATGGGATTTGTAGGGATTTTTTTGATTGCATGAACGTATACGAGTAGCTATAAGTCTCCCTTATTTTCTTCATTCACGGCGGGAGGGATATTTTTCTGGGTATATGCAGTGAGGAGTGAATTCGAGGCTTTCCGTGATTAGACGTTCTTCATCAAAGATAATAGTTCTATAAAAAAACAAGAAGTAATTGTTGTCTTTTAAGACAGTATGCTGTGAAACATAATAATTGTTTGGAAAATTCCTCCTCAACGATCTAATCACAATATTTAAACTTATTTGGACGCTTCAGTTAAATTGGTGATTGTTATCCGTTTTACTCCTAAACTGTATACAATTCTTCTGAGATCTGCATACCAGTGTGCTGACTCGACCGTACATTATATATCTTTGTTCCTGTTAAATCGCTAATTTTGATGCTTCCCTTTGTAGTTGTGTGTACATCGACAATGTTTTGTTTTAAGATGTGATTTTATTTGAGTGAATCCAAGTCATTGTAATTTTGGACTGTCTGCTTGAATTGTCTGGTGTGTGATTCTTGACGATATAAATTTTGATGCCATCTTTCTTGTTGTGAATGTTCAACTTGATTCTCTAGTACTGCTGATAGCTGAATTCCAGTTAACTAATTTTGTCCTAAAGTGCTTGTTATGTGCTCACAGACCTATATTGTTCAAACAGCTATAAACGAGCACTAGTCAGAACTCTGTGATATATAGTGAGGAGAATATGCTCTGCAGAGAAACTAGAGGAAGAATTTACGATGTTTCGAAAAGGTCTTGAAAAATAACAGTTATCCTTTAAGATTCATTAACAAATATGGAAGATGTGAAGGCACAAACATCAAACAAATCATAGTGGGAAAATAGCCTGTTTTCATTCAGCTCAATTTTAATGGTGAAAATATTGCAGCAGTGGTCAATGGAAGTCTGAGTACGTCACTAGCCAGAGCCTATCCTACAACTCATTTGGTCTTTATCTATCGAACAAATTGTTCTTCAGTGCAATCAAAAGTTGACAGATACCCTTCTCATGTTAACTCCAACTGCGTATACAAATTTACGTGTATCTGTGGGAGCAATTACACTGGGAGAACAGAAAGAAGGGCACGCCTCCAGTATTGTGAGCATGTAACAAAAGACCTACGTCTCAAGGGAATAGACGCTTACAATAATGCCATTACTAGGCATCTCCTTGATACGGGTCATGAGGTGGACATCGCAAAACCTCTAAAATCATCAATAGACGAAAAAGCTCAATTCTGCTCATGTTTACCGAAGCAATTTCTATCAAACGCTTACAACCCGATTTATGTGTTCAGAGAGAAGCAGTTGTCAGTCTTTCCTTGCCCATTCATTTGGTTACGTAATCTTTAGTTTTAACCTCACTTCTTCGATAGTGTTATTTTGCTTCTCTCTTGTTTCTATGATTTGAGTTAAACTCAGTATATTGTTACCCGATTTATTAGACACTCTGCATCTAACGCGTATTTCGTCTTTATTACGTAACTCCTCTACCATTGTACGCATACATTTATTTTGTTTCAACTTGAATTGCTTGTGTGAAAAACTATATAAGCTCAATTTTAAGAGCACTGTTCACTAATCGCCGAAACTTCTGTCAACTGACATCATGCAAAATTTAAAACTTTTCTGTACATAAACCTTATAAATTATTTAGGCTGTAAGCAGCTGATTAGAAGCCATGGAAATAAGCAATGATGGTGCCATATTATTCTGCACAAACCATTGTTATTCTTGCTTTATTCAAAGACCTACATTGGTTATATAGCCACCTAATAGTACTGTTGAGGTAGTTTTAAGTTTTTGATGTTATTAATGCTTATAGAACCACTCATAGATTCCAATCACAAACAATAATCTGTCTGCTGCCATTGAGATGTTTTGTGATTGTGCGTTTCTCAAGGAAGTTTCCGACAGTTAAAAAGTATGTGTTGCATAGATCGGTTCCCTGCATCTAGACTACAACGAGTTGATTTTAGTCGCTACATGCTGATTAAATATCTTTCAAAGACACAGTTCGTAAAAATGTGTTATCATTTTCTCTCTTTATCCCACTAGAATACTAATGAATACGCTTTATCCAAACTTAACAGTTGTTTCAAGGTATAGAGTGGTTGGTGATTAGAAAGTAGCTCAGCGTCTACTTAATCCCATCTGTCGAGTTGACGATGTGGCATTCAGGCTAGGCAGCTTACTATTTCCCTCCCCTCCACCCAATTTCTGCCGTTAGTATTGACTGACACATGATGCTAGCTACATTCTGATAACCAGTAAAACTTTCTGCTACAGTTCTACAGAAGACCAATAGTTATCAGAATAGCTCAGCAGTAACATTTTAGACTGTATTACTAGACAACGTGGTTCTGGGTTTATGAGAGAACAACATTTTTTTTTTGGAGGTTCTATATACATCTTGGTGACAAGTACCAGCAGGTGCAAAAACTAAATCTAGGAATTCCAACCGATTTTCTGCAAATATCTGAGTTCTTCCAGTTAATTGTGTCATTTACTTTGCATTGAATACCCACACCATCAACTGCGAATGGTAGATGGTTTTTTGGCTTCTTAAATGACTTCGGTTTTAGAAGATTCATAATAGTTATCCCAATTAAATCCTTTATTCCCCAGGAGTCAAATTTGTATCAGAACAAATGAAATTAGTTCTGGAGGTAATTTTAAGAATAATGTATACACTTGCAATAAGATTTTACCGACCTCTACACTAAAAATGACCTTTCTTTGAGAAGTGCACCGATATATTCAAGAAATGCTTTAATCTAAGTAGGCGTTATACCTACTCCTTTAGTTTATCGTAGTAGTTATATTAAAACTTTCTGCATGAATCGGTCTAACACAGTGATAACACCAAAATACTTCTGATTGGACAAAATAAAACACCAATGGAATTTACTGTCCAAAATACAGGCACACAATGATGATAAATTAAAAAGGCAGGCACCATATTGTCTAGAATGCAGTAGACAGAGAGACGCCATGAATGAGAATGCATGTGATTGGTTGACTGTTATAGACTGTTATATATGTTATCTGACTGTTTAGAAGATACAAACAAAATATTAGCGTCTTTTCAGAATTGCAGTATTTTTTTGACATTAGTATCTTGTGGTAAAATAAACTGAATCGGGAAAAATTTGCCGTGTTAACTGCACTTCTATAGAGTAGCTCATTTATCTCATTTATTTGCTGTTAACGTCAGCCAATTATTGAGGTGAGGTGTCTTTCAAATCTTCAGTTATCAAATTCGACAGATGTATTAGCGTCAGAAATTCCTACAATAAACTGTTTCACCAGAACGACTGCAGCACTGGGTGATGCGGGTTCGAATCCCAGAAGGGAAATGATTTCCTTCAAGGTTACAGATAAGCCTCGCTGACTGGTGAGTGCCGACTAGCACGAAACCTAGGTGGAGCAGGGCTCCTTGTGGCCTACTGTCTCCATCCATCTAGTATCATCAAAACCAATGTACACCGTGATGGTGAACTACCTAGAATGGTGGCCACATTGCAAACCTGACTGACTGATAGAATTCAGTCTGCACCAAAAAAATGAGGACTAAGCACATCACACTAGTTGCTAGTGTCCTATCAAAAAAAAAATTGTACGAATGATTTGATTTTTTGCGAAGATAATTTTATTTGTATATTTAGTACAGAAAAAGGAGTTGTTTATGAAACAAATATCAAATTCCCATAGGAAAAAACTACACACATTGGTCCTAATAGACGTCTTATTGCTGTTTAATGTGGTTAAAGTTTTTTGAAAAGACTAAACCACCGCTAGTTGGTTAAATTTAACCTTATATTAGTTTGGTTACAGGATTTCGTCATGAGCTGACATTGGTTAGAGAACCATTGGAAAACTAGTTGGGAGTACTGGACAGCTGTTTCGTCAATCTAGTTTGGGACTCTTCATCAGCACGCATCCAACGGGGTTTTAACCCAGGATCTTCTGGTTACAAGGCTAGCGAGCTCGTAGGACATTAAGTCACTGAGACTAGATCCAATGGCCAGCCCATGAATTCTAACTTCTGCAAATTCACAACATAGTGGTCATGCTATGTTCTCTAACTAGTGTCAGCTCATGATGAAATCCTGTAACCAATCAAATCCCTACAAACCAATGCTTGAATAGCAATGAAATGCTCACTGGCGACTGGCCCTATTCAGGTAGGTAGTTACCAAGTCATAGTACTCATGAAACAGGAATCAAAATCTAACAACAGACCTACAGTTATTGGTCCACTTCTGCTAAATACTGTAAGCAGTATATGTACTTTTGCGTCAGATTTTTAGTGATTACGGTCGACTAAATTTGTAATTATGTTCCACTTTTTCTCCAAGATTGTACAACATTGTTCTAGCGTGCATTGACTTGATCCTTATTATTTGTCTTCGTCACTGTTTGATCTTTAATTTTAGCGCTTCTGCTTGCGGTTGTGCGATGATATTAATGTGTTTTTTTTACGACTGTTATTTGGTTTGAGTAACTCGAGGTGGTCATTCTGACCTCGGGTTACCTTCAGGAATTGTTTGGTGTGTGAATCTTGCTTGAAGAATTTATATCCCACTTTTTGATTTGACACTATTAACCAGTGTGACGTGTCTAGTCCTCTATTTTTGGTACAGACTGAATTCTATCAATCAGTCAGGTTTGTAATGTGGCCACCATTCTAGGTAGCTCGCCATCACGGTGCACACTGAGAGGACTACACGCATCACACTAGTTACTAGTGTTAAATCATAATATCCGCTACAGTCCTACAGGAGGTCAATTGCGAGCTTGAATAGCTCAGTAGTAACGTCTCTCACTGCAGTACTCACTGGGTGACGCGGGTTTGAATCTCAGAAGGCACATGAGTTCCTTCGCGGTTGCAGATACGCCTTGATGACTACTGGTGAGCGCCAACTAGCACGAAACCTAAGTCGAGCAGGGCTTCCTGTGGCCGATTGCCTCCAACCATCTAACATATATTTAGTCTTCCTGATTCTCAGCTACTTCTTACAGTTGATTCTTAGTTAAATAATTCTGTTTTATGGCAGATGTTTTGTACTTCAGAATCTATTGGATCAATGTAGCTGCCCTACAGGATTGTTAAAGTAATTTTGCGTTTTGATATACTGTGAGTGTTGAATAGTACCAGCGATTTTATCTAAGATAACTGTCAACCTTTTTTTTTTGAAGAATTAACTTGCACAACATTTCATCAAACTTTATTTGCAGTTTGTAATTATAAATGACAGAAATTTTGACATTAAAAAGTTAAAAATTCAAAATATATATAAATTCAATTTGTCATCACTTTGTTTATCATAACAGTTGGTTGAGGGATTCAATTTCTTCACACATGACACGTAATTCATTTTGCTCTTCTCCCGAAGTAGCTTTAATTTCGTAAATTAGATTTCGGAAAAATTTTAGGGTTGGTCACAGAAGCATATATGCATGTATACATACATGCACCATAAGAAAACAGCTAAATATAAACATGATACCAGTTATTTTAAAACTTGTTTTCATTTGTGTTTTAAACACAACTGTTGGGTTTTTCAATGGAGGTAATTTTACCTCTGGCAGACCAGTTGGCGCCATACATTCATATATATTTACGTGTTATTCAGTGACATATATATTTATATATGTGCATACTGGTTACGCACGTTTTTGATGTTTGATAAATTGCTTTCTTCTTTTGACCAAAACATTTCATGTGTCACAGCAGGTCATATTACAAATGTTCCCACAAGAGAATATTATTTCATCACTCTTTTATTTTTTCTTCATTAAATGTCAGTTATCTAGAGAAATCACATGAAATACATCGGAGAGGAGAGTCAGTGGCCTTTTCCAGGGTATTCCTTTACTTTTGCTCTTTTTTTCATACCCATATAGATTATCTGAATGTAACTTACTTTTTGTGCCTCTAAATCACGTAAAATGTGTTAGCATATGTAAAAAACATCTTAAAATGATAATGATAATATCTTGATAGGAATAAAAATTGCCCATTTCCCATGTATAATCATAATAATAATAATAACCACTCTCAACAGGGTTTCTGATGCTGAAAGACTGAGGGTAAAATGATGTGTTTATTAAGAAGTTTAATTATGTTTACACTGTGAACATGTTTTTCTCTATAAACAAACATGTTTTTCCGCATGTATATATATATATATATATATATATATATGAAGTTAAAAATGATCTTTTCTTTTTTAACTTCGACAAAATGATTGACAAATGAATGTTAAGAGAAAAAAGAAAAGCTGACGAAAAGACACCCAAAGTTAATAAATTATTAATTATTTAAATGTTCTGCTTTTCCTTAAACGCCAGTTTAAATTTACGTGACAAAGATATAAAAAAAAGAGGTGTGTGAAGGGAAAATTAAAATTTCTGTAGTGTCACTTGAACATTTGCAAAATTATGCATATATAAATGTATATCACGACATTTCTTTTGATACTGTTGCAGGCTTTATATCCATGGTATTGAAAAAGATTGTGGGTCGGTGGCGCAGCGGTTAGGACGCTCCCCGACCATGCACATAGTCCGGGGTTCGATTCCCGGTCACAGATGCACTCCTTTACCTCGCTAAGCCAGAAATAATGCTGGCAACCCCATCCTGTAAAAATAAACACTGCTACAGAAACTTCAAGTCACTAGCTTGAAGCTCTATGCTCCACTGGGGAACGTGAAGGATCATATCGCAACTCTGCTCATTATCGTCATCTAACAGAGCATAGAATGGCAGTCATATTCCTACCTAAACTTCGTTGAACTCGTTCAACAGCTCAATGACAGCGCCACATGTCAAATGATCCGCAACGGAAATATCAGTGGGGGAAGGGCCTTTGAAGTGAAGACAGGAATATTAATACAAGCCTGCCTAATATCACCAATAATATTCCTCAGTGTAGATCGTGAGAAGTGAGAATGGTGGAAAAAGTTGGACTAGTAGAAAGATATTTATGAATCATGTCACACATACTCAAAGAACTACAGATGAAGACCGACAAGTTGGCAGAAGTACACGATGACGAAGACAGAACTACAAGTGAACATAGAGAACACGGAGGAGGTAAAGACAGTCAACCAGCCAACCACCACCACCACCAACAACAACAAAAAGCACCCGTCACTCCCACCGGGAGAGATTTCAGAGAGGTGTTTTCCTCCAATTATCCGCTCACGAAGCATCGTTTCAACTATAGGAAGACGACATGGATGGAAATATCAAATCCAGCCATGACCGGAAAGTCAGAACAGATATTCATTACTCGAAAATCAATGTAGAAATCTGAAACACTTAAAATAAACAACAAAATTCGCATTTTCAATACCGGTGATAAGTCACTCACTGCTTCTAAATGAGTCGGAAACTCGGCTCTCGCGTCACGAAAGCAATTTCCAGCACACTATTACAGTCGATATCAACAACTACCTACAAGGGCTCCATACTGAAGATTTAGTAGTCGGTGAGGATGAATTAACAGCAAGAAACTCTGGTAACGAATCGACCAAGAAAATATTGTTCAACTAGTAAATATTCTAAAGAAAATGGATATGGATCGGGTACATGTTGAGGAAATTGTTCAGTGACATCAATCTCCATGCCATAGCTCGATTCAAACTGGAATGAGAAACGATGAGCTAGACATGGGTCTGAGGGTGATATGGAGGTAATCATATGGTGAGTAAATGAAATCCTATGGGCGATCGTGTATCCAGATGAAGGGGACGGCAGTGAATAGGAGAAAATGGAGATGTTCTGTTGAATCCATATGTTCCAATCGGAACCCAAGTGAATAATAACAATAGTTTGTATGACTAGGACTTTCTAAACATCATTCGAACAAAAAATCAAAATATCTACGAATTATCATATCATATCAGCAGGGATAAATAACCTCCAATCAAACAGTTAGATATATGTGTGTGTGATAACTATGAAGATATGGCTCAATTGACCTAAGCATCTCAAATACAGCCGATGCATTCTGGTTTCGAGTCCTGCTCCATTTATTTCATCAGCTTAGATAATTACCTGAATAAGGTGGAGGGGAGCGAAGTTCAAAAGAACTATAACCAACAGAAATCTACGAGAGTAAGAATGACTACATCGAAAAACATGGGACCCTATTGGATCTGAGAGTTAGTAAAGAGTGAAAACATCTGCGTCATTGAGAACGGTTACATGGTATATCACCAACTGTCTCAAAGCCATTGGTATTTAACATTCCTAGGGGCCCCAACCAGGCAGTCTACACCTTCGTAGATAGCTGGTTCAAACAAATAGTCGAAAATTTTATGGACTGATGAAATGTTGTGGTTGACTGTCTTCATCCCCTCCATGTTCTCCGTGTTCACTTGTAGTTCTGTTTTCACCATTTGGTTTTTCTGCCAATTTCTTAGTTTTGCCCGTAAGTCTTCGAATTCATGTTGGATCAAAACCAATCACCACTGAAACCAATTCAATTTTTACTCGCTTTTGAAGTACAAGCTAAAATACTTAAAACTTTGGTGCGTAACGTCCAGTTCTTCGTCTTAGCATGCCTAAATTCATACGAAAAACGACTCAGTAAAAATTTCACTTAAGATCACTGAGATCTGTTTAAGCAGAATATGGAGAATAACAGATCTAATAAGAAAATCCCTAGATGTTAACAAAAAAAAACTTACTTGTGTATTGCGTCATTTTTTTTTACGAAAACCACTTTTGAGTGATGTAAGAAAAAGAAATCACATGATTTCAGTTAATTTGTCTCTTTATTATCTTTGAGAGATGACAGTAAGAGCACTTAGTTGATTAAACTACAATTTCTATATGCCAATTACTAGAGAATTTTAAAGATTAGTAGGCTAACAAACAAGTTAATACTAGCATCATACATGCATGCATAGTTGAGAGCTAAAACAAACAGTGTATCAAATATATCTGTCAATCTCTAGGATTCAGGTAAACTGACATTTTATCAAGCTGTGTAAATATTCAATTTTATGAGATTATCAAACAACTATACTGGGTGAGTTGATTCATTCATTTCACACTTAGCTGATTATTCTTATGTTAAATGTCGATGCGGTTGGTCTAAATGAATGAAATACATAAATAAGTCGTTTAAATTAAATGAACTTATTCATTGGGGTGTAGTGAATTCGAATGAAGACTACAGACATTATGATTTTAATTTGCCTTTATTGATTGGCTATTGTATGCTTAAATTAATGGATTTATAATTGTAGAGCCTGAAGAAGAATTTATCGAAATCACAGTTGTTCGCTCTAACTATTTTGTTCAGTATAAATTATGCGAACATTTAATTGTGTAAGTGACTTGTGATATGAGCAGTAATAATTTGTGCTCGAAACATCATGATTCATCAAAATTAAAATATCATCCATAATAGGCCTAAGCGAAAACCGACGAACTGGTCGAAGAAACAGCCGGAGAAGACAGGACTCCAGGTGAACATAGACAAGACGGAGGTGATGAAAATAACCAACCAACATCAACAGCAGCAACATCCAGCGTCAATCACCATCAACGGGAGGGATTTGAAAGAGGTTACTTCATTCATTCACTTACCTAGGGAGCATTGTCTCAACTACAAGAAGTCCGAACGGACAACGATGTCAAATCGAGTGAGAATCGGGAAGGCGAGAAACACATTCATCAACCTGAAACCAATCTAGAAATCTTCGCCACTCAACATCAACAAAAAAATCCGGTCGGATTTTCAATACAAACAATGTCAAGTCAGTCAGTTCTTCTATACGGATCAAAAACTTGGCGGGCGCGTCACAAGGAATATTTCCAACAGCCTGTTGCAGACCTTTATCAACCAACAACTGTCTTCGCTGGATCTATACTGAAGATCAGATCAGATGGCCGAGCCAGAAAGAATCACTAACAAGAAACTATGGCTAAGAACAAACAAAATAAGAACCGATCGCCCAACAAATATGCAGAAGGAAGTGGATTGAGATGGACTGTACACTCACTGGGTGAGGAGGCCACTGGGTGACATCGCGCGCGCGTCAGATCATCGCCCGAGTGGAACCCGACAGAATGGTAAGCGCAGAGTGGGACGTCAGTGCAAGGGTGACATGGAGGAGATCATGTGAAGAGGAGTAGAAAGAGTATGGACTAAGATGGATGCAGGTGAAAAGTACATCAGAAGACAGAAGCAAGTGGAGACGTGCAGTTGAAGCCGTATGTTCCACTAGGAACCCAACGCAACAATAATAGTAATGAACCTACTGTCCTTTGACTTATTGCAAAACAGCTTGGTTTCTAGGCTGATTTCTGAGCTTTATAGTTTTTTTTAATATTGAGAAAAGATAGAATAAGAATGCCAACAGTGTATCAGCGTTTCTAAAGTCATTTGGTGGTTTCTGAATAGAGTGATATCAGAAGATGGCAATTTTAAAAATTTTTCACCAAAATACTAGTGTAAGATAACATTGCCAGCAATATAAATAGATATATAAAACATAGAAACAGGACTATTCCTCGACTGCAATTACAAACAGTCGGAGATATGACAAGATGGAAATCACTTACACATACCATAGATGTAATCAGAATAGCTCGTAAGATACGATATATTAAGGAGACTATATGTCTCAGAATTGTAAAAGTCTCTAATTGTAACTCAGTAATTGTTTGAGGAATCCATCCTGAACGATACACTCGCAATATTGATACCCATTTTGAATGTTTCAGTTGTCTTTGTGATGATCATCCTCTCTTCTCCTAGACTGTATGTATATCATCGTCCTCATGTTTGCAAGTCATCAATGGATTTAATCCTTATGATTTATCATTGTTCTTGTACGATTCCTAATTTTAATGGCTCTCTATGCTGTTGTATGATGGTGTTGATAATGTGATATTTTACGACTGAGATTTTGTCTGAGTGAGTCTAAGTCATTCTCGCTGCTGACTCTCTGAGAGAATTGTTCGGTGAGGGATTCTTGCCAAAAGAGTTTTGATCACACCTTGTTCGAAATAGTGTACTCGATTCTCAGGTATTTCTCATGAATGGTTGTGGTTGAGTAATTCTGTTGTATAGTACTTGTTTTGTATCAGAGATCTAATTTGATCTCTGTGGCTAGCTGACTACCGACAGTGTCGAGGTAATTTTGACTTTCAATGTTATTAATATTATTGAATAGTAGCACAAATCGTTTTGCAAATAAGGGGCGTTTTTCCGTTGTTGGTGCATTTCATGACTGTGAGTGACTCAAAGAAGTTTCGATCAACTATCAAGTAGGATGATGAGATCGGTTTCCTACCTTCAGACCACAACATGTCGGTTTTGGTTGTTACACTGATCAAGCATTTTCTCTTGCACGATGTACATGTACAGTTTTATTCATTACTAAGCAGTTGTTAACGTCACACTTTCTGATTTTACTAATTGCTTAACTTTTTAAATCTACTCATTAAGAAATGGAAGTCGTGACCAGTAGGGTGCAGCTGGTCGGGCGTGAGGACAAATACTCGCCGAAGGCATTGGCTAGCGGTTGCGCTATGTCGTGAATTGGCAGAAGTTAGAATTCATGGGCCGCTGGATCGGGCGCAAGTGGCTTAATGATCTACGAGCTCGTCTTGTAAGCAGAAGGTGCTGGGTTCGAACCCCAGTGGGTTGCGTCCTGATGAAGAGTCCCAAACTAGTTTTACGAAACAGCTGTCCAGTACTTCCAGGTTTTCCAGTGGTTCTCTAACTGATATCAGCTCATGATGAAATCTTATACCCAATCAACCAAATCCCTACAAACTAAAGCTTGAAAACTATGAAAATTTGAACATAAATCTACATTTAGCCTCCAACCTCTGAGTAACAGAAGAAGAACCGAGTTATTCCCCATAAAATTAGTATATTTCCTATTATTATTATTATATCCTTTAGTTCCTAGAGGAACATAGGGCTTCAGCTGCGCACCTCCATTGCCTTCTGTTTTCTGCCAACTTTTTCACCCCGCTCCAAGTCTCCCCACATGCTTTCATCTCCTCCTCACATGACCTCCTCCAAGTCACCCTTGCACGACGACCAACTCGCCGCTTCCCTTTCGGGTTCCACTCGAGGGCTTGTCTAGTGATGTCACTTGATGGTTTCCTCAGGGTATGGCCAATCCATCTCCATTTCTTCTGCCTATTTGTTTCACAATCGGTTCCTGATTGGTTCGCTCCCAGAGATCCCTGTTGCTGATCTTTTCTGGCCGGCCATCTGATCTTGAGTATTGAGCGGAGACAACTGTTGATGAAGGTTTGAAGTTTGTTTGAGATGCTCTTTATGACTCGCCAAGTCTCTGATCCGTATAGTAGCACTGACTTCACATTGGAGTTGAAAATCCGGATCTTATTTTTGATGCTGAGTGCTGTTGACCTCCACACAGATTTGAGAGTAATGAAAGCTTGTCTTGCTTTTCCGATTCTGGCTTTGATATCCTCGTCAGTTCCGCCTGTAGTTGAGACGATGCTTCCCAGGTAGGTGAAGGAGGTTGTTTCTTTCAGGTTCTTCCCATTTATGCTGATTGTTGTCTGTTGTTGTTGCTGCTGTTGGTGTTGGCCAGGAATCTTCATCACCTCTGTTTTATCTATGTTCACGTGAAGTCCTATCTTTGATGCTTCTTCTGCCAACTTGTTACTTTTCACTTGCATATCTTCCAGTTTATGGGAAATCAGACATATATCATCGGCGAAATCCAGATCCTCCAAGTCTTTTGTGTCAGTCCATTTTATGCCTGTTTCCTCGTTGCCCGTTGTCTGTCGCATTATCCAATCAATTGCAATCAGGAAGATCATTGGTGATAGTAGACAGCCTTGCCTCACTCCCGTCCTCACTTCGAAGGCTTCCGTAAGTTTCCCGTTGTGGATTACTTGGCATGCAGCATTGTCGTATAACTGTTGGATGAGATGTATAATTGTCGATGGGACCCCGTAGTAGCGAAGTAGTTTCCAAATGACCTCTCGATCGACGCTGTCGAAGGCCTTTTCAAAGTCGATGAAGTTGAGATAGAGAGGTGACTGCCATTCCAAGCTTTGTTCAATGATGATCCGTAGAGTGGCGATTTGATCAATACATGATTTGTTTCTCCTGAATCCAGCCTGTTCCGGACGAAGTTTTTCATCTAGGGCTTGTTTGATTCTCTCCAGGATGATGCGACTTAGTATCTTGCTTGGAATGGACAGAAGCATAATTCCACGCCAGTTTTTACATTGACTTAAGTCTCCTTTCTTTGGAAGTTTGAATAAGTATCCGTTCTTCCAATCCTCGGGTACTTTGCCCTCTTTCCACACCTTCTCCAGTAGTGGTGTCATCAAGTCCGCTGTTGTCTCTGGGTCTATTTTCAAAGCTTCTGCTGGGATTCCATCTGGTCCCGGTGTTTTCCCAGCTTTAAGCATCTTGATTGCATTCAGGACTTCTGATTTCGTCGGGGGGTCAGTGTTCACTGGTAGTTCTGCTTCCGTTGTTGGTATTGCTGGACGTGTTGTAGGTGGCGGACGATTTAGAAGTCTTTTGAAGTGTTCAACCCAGTGCTTTCTCTGTTCCACCTCTTTGGTGATTGACTTTCCATTGTCGTCCTTTATTGGCTTAATCTGTGTCGAACGTTTGCCCGAAAGGTTCCTAGTTGTTTGGTAGAGTGTGGCGAGGTCTCCTTTGCCTGCAGCTTGTTCTGCTTCGTTTGCCATGGTTTCATAATATTTTCTTTTGTCTTCCCTGGCACTCTTCTTCACTCTTTTGTTCAGTGTATTGTAGCTTGCATTCAGCTCCTGTTTTTGTTGCTCGTCAGTGCACTGGATAATCTTTTGTTTCACTGTCCTTCTCTCTTCTATTAGTTTCCAAGTGTCCGTAGTGAGCCACTGTTTGTCCTGTCTCTTTTTTCTGCCTAGAATTTCTATGCAGGTTTGGCTCCACACCGTTTTCAAGTTGTTCCAGTGCTTTTCGACGCCGACCTCTTCGCTGGTGTTGATTTGTGTCTCGGCTTTGTCCTTTATGCTTGCAATGAAGATGTCCTTTGTAGCCTGGTCCTTCAGCTTTTGAGTGTTGAACTTGGCTTGTGGTCTATCTGCAGCTCCTGATTCCCTGAAAGCTTTTAATTTGATTTGGATTGTCCCTTGTACGAGATAGTGGTCTGAGCCAACGTCTGCTCCTCTTCTTGCTTTTGTGTCCAGTAGGCTGCGCCTCCACTTCCTTGAGATTGAGATGAAGTCGATTTGGTTTTTGGTTTGCCCGTCTGGTGACACCCATGTAGCCTTGTGGATATCTTTGTGCTTGTATACACTGCCACCAATCACTAGTTCGTTGAAGGCGCAGAAGTCGGCGAAGAGTTCTCCGTTTTCATTCATTTCTCCTAGAGCTTCTCTACCCATGATGAGTTCCCTTCCTGTGTTGTCTGGTCCCAGTTTGGCGTTCATGTCTCCCATTAGTATTTTCATGTCGCCAGCTGGAGTATTGTCCATTGTTGCCTGTAGTTGCCTGTAGAATTCTTCTTTCTTTTCGAGGTCTGCGTTGTTTGTGGGTGCATAACATTGTATGATTGACACTTTCCTTCCTTTGGAGTTGAATCTGGCGGTCATTATCCTGGACGAAATCGCCTCCCATTGTATCAGGGCTTTCGTTGCCGTTGGTGACATCATGATAGCCACGCCCTCGGTGTGCGTGTGGTTATCTTCTGGGTGACCGGAGTAGATCACTGACTCACCCGTTGACAATTTGGTGAGTCCACTCCCATTCCATCTGCTTTCACATATTCCCAGCACTTGTATTCCGTATCTTTTCATCTCGTTTGCGATCTGGGCAGCTTTCCCAGTCTCGTACATAGTTCGGACGTTCCATGTTCCCACACAGACTTTTTCTTTTGGTGCAAAGAGGTTCATCGTGCTGAAGTTTCTGTAGCAATTTTGTTTACAGGGTGGGGTTGCTAGCCTCACGCCTGAGAAAGGAATGGTTACATTAAGATAAAGTTTAGAGAGAAGCGACCTTTTGGGTTGCTCCCCTTAAAATCAGATAACAAGGGATAAAACAATCAGAACAACACCAACAAAGGAAAACAATTCACAGCAAAAAGGGCAAAAAGCGACAACAACGATACAATAAAACAACATGCAATATAGTTCAGCACAGTTAACTAAAATGATACCAAAATCACAGACTCACTGACTTGGGCCAACTTGAACATATAAATCCAATAATATATACAATTTTACATATGAGTTGTTGTTAAAAGATACAAATGTCCAAAAACTCTGTTATAGGTATTAGTAGTCAATAATAGTAAATCCAGGGTTTAAGCGTTCGAAAGTTAACGGAATTCAATAATTTCCAGAACTTCGTGGTGAGCAATAGCAAAGAAATGAAAGTTTTATAGATTACTGCAAAAAGTAACGCACTGAATCGAAAGGCATATATTGTGGTATATTTCCTATACCACAAGTTAATGTAGATTAATTTCAATTGTTTATAAGGAATAGAATTAAATGGAATCAAGAAATTTTCACCACGATATGCAGCAAAATATTCATGCTTCTACAGACATGCGACTTTCACCTCTGCATGAAGGATTTAGTGTTTTAACCACCTAGTGTTACCAAATGGTTATATTTGTTTATGCAAGTTTAGAGGCTGCTAGAGAACTCACATAAAGACTTTATGTCATCCAGAACAGAGATGTAATCTCACATCTTTATTCAACAATTAATTGGCACCTAATGATCCTTCAATTTACCCATCAGCAATCATCAGTTGGACACTTTATCAACCGGTGCGACAGGCAGGTCAGTTTGTCTCAGCGCACTTTATTCATATCGAGGAGATAATGTGTTAGGCGCACCACAGTAATACACTGACGGTGATTTGTCGAAAGCATATCACTACCTAATTTTTTTTCAGATAGCACAATCAGTCAGATTTACCCCATCTGTATTTTGTCTTAACCACCTATTGATAATACTGAAGAGCAGTCCGAACTCACATGAATTTGAATGGTTTGTAACATACCATTTGGTCTGTTTTGAAGGGATAAATACGTCGGGGGGTAGAAGCATATGGCATATAGAACAAAATTCTGTCGAATCATATCCTGTAGATTACTGGATCAACTGAAGATTCTGGAAAAGGAGTAAATAAAACCAGTCTTAAGGTTCTGTGCAGAAAAAAATAAATGAAAAGTGTGAAAGTTGTAGGTAGAGTTGTGAAATAAGTAGTATTACATATATTTTTTAAGAAATTAATTGGAAACACAGAAGAAAAAGGATTAGTGTCATATAATTGTAGTGTTTATTGCTACTTAGAAGTGCAGATTAACAGTCTCACACTCAGCTCAATCTAGGCGCTTCAAAACTGGTTTAAGTAAGCAATTTTTGAGTAGCCAAGTTTTAATCTAACTGTCCATATGAAGTATTGCAGCACAATTCTCAAAGGTTTTATTCTGCGATGAGATAATCCTGGAGACGTTTCAGAATTTCAGAATTTGAAGGGGGACAGGATCTGAGGTAACCTTCTGAATTTATTTCCGTGAATATATGCATATTTTTACGAGTCGATCACAGATTGATATCAGTTAAAGAACCATTGAAAACCAGGGAGTACTGGACAGCTGCTGTTTCATCCTAGTTTGGTTGAGGTCGCGCTAAATCGCGAATCGGTAGAAGTTTGAATTCATGACTGACCATTGAATCTGGTCCTAGTGGCTGAATGGTTCATGAACCATCTTGCCCTGTAACCGGAAGGTCCTGGGTTCGCACCCTGTTGGTGGGTGCTTACTGCCGATGATTCCCAAACTAGGATGAAACAGCAGCTGTTCAGATCTCCCTGATTTTCAATGGTTCTCTAACTAATATCAATCCGTGATCAACTCGTAAAAACATAACTAACCCTTAAAAACCAAACTATAGAAAATATGTGCATATATTTATTTCAAGTAGTGTTAAAATCTGTTGGAATTTCCTCTAAATGACAATAGCTCTAAGAAGTAATACTGTTTTCCGATATATGATCGTGTCTGTCTAGACGTGTGCATGTGTGTGTGTGTGTGAACAGATTCTAACCTGGATATGAATAAATTAACGGAATCCGTTTCTTAGAGAATCAACACCGGAAGTGTAATAAAATAGAACAAAACATGTAGGTATAACAGATAGCAGTGAAATAAATGAAGGAATACCTAAATTCATATTCCCTTGAACGTCGGCAAGTGATTTTATTGGTTTTGTTAACCTTTTGGGAAAGGGAGTTTAAAAATTAGTCGTTAGAAGCCTTGATAAAGTCACTCTGTGATAAGTTCAACCTTATGGTGATTAATCTGTAAAGGAGTAAGCTGGGAACAGATATATTTAGCATATGTATGAAGGAATTTCACGAAGTTTCGAAAAAGAAAGGAGTCAAAAGTTTACTCAACTTTTAGAGAGTGTAGAGACTACTAAAAGACTCTTGCTTTCATTTTTATCATTTATCCTATTCACTGTGTCCTCTTCAACTCAACTGGCCACAAGATTGTTAATAAACCTCCATTTCCTCCTCACATGATCACCTCCATGTCACCTTCTAAACCACGCCCAACTCGTCGTTTCCCACTCGAATTCTAATCGAGCGATAGCATGCCGCGCGATGTCACTCAACAGTTTCCTCGAAATGCGTCCTATCCACCTCCATATTCTTCAGAATATTTCCTGGTTGAGCAGTAGTTTCTTGGTCGGTTAGTTTCCAGAGTTTCGTGCTGTTAATTTGTTCGCACCGGCTAATTAATCGGCAATATGGAGCCATCGGAGGTAGTTGTTGATAGCGACTGTAGTAGTGTAGATATTATAGAGAAGATTTGTAGCTCAGGTGGGTGATTTTGATGTGGTTTTGTTCTCTGAGCTGGATGGTTAGTTTGCAAACTAACCATCCAGCTCAGAGAACAAAACCACATCAAAACTGTAGTAGTGTGTTGGAAATTGCTTTCGTGACGCGAGCGTTGAGTTTCTGACTCATGTAGAAGTAGTTATTGACTTGACATTGGTGTTGAAAAATGGAATTTTATTGTTTATGCTGAGTGGGTGGGATTTTTGCACTGATTCCCGAGTAGAGAGTATCTGTCATGTAATTCCGATTTTGGTTTTGACATCCTGGTGAGTGCTATCGTCATCTGGTTGTAGTGATACTGCTTAGATACAGTATTTTAATTTACCAAGACTGTGCTATTAAAAATCAGGTCGTTTTTATAATCAGCACCCACTCACAGAAATATGGATAGTTACGTTTCGACAATCCATTACATCATCAAACCTGTGTAACCATTAAGTGTACTTAGCGGCCATAGATACTGGCCATTGGTTTTATGTGTAACACAGGTGGCGAGGGGAGGTGGCAATAATAATGCTCCAAACCAGCAATAAAGCATTCATCTGCGTATTGTGTCGACGATATACTTTTGATTGTTAATTGTACTTAACAGAAGCGCGTGAAGTGAATCCATTGCACTCACCCCCACCCCCAACAATGTACAAAATTTACAATCGAGCAAGAACATAATCATGAATTTATTGTTTATTCAACATGACATAAATGACAGGTAATGGAAATAATTCCCCTAAAAAGGAATACTAAAAATAATAAAGTGAATTGGTAACATGATAAAGTGAATTGTTGTTGAATACTATTCAAACGTAAAATAAATATTTTGATTACAGACAAAAAAAGTGACGCATACATTTTAATTTCTTAAAAGTGACATTGTATGTGTCGTTTTCTGTAGAAATTGTCCCACAAAGCTCGAAGAAGTCTAATATGAAAAAAATATTGGGGTGAGGTGGACTAGACTTTAAAAAAATTTGTCACTGTACAACATGTTCTTTAGTCGAATCCTCTGAAGGGCTAATGCTACAGTGGAATAAACTACTTAGACGAGGGCGAAGGCAAAACAGAATGAGTAAATTAAAATCTTGAGGAGATTTTTATGAAGAGGACTCATCAAATATTGGCGATGATTATACCGAAACTCACAGTCACAAACTTTCTTTTGTCTTTGGATCCAGTGTGTGTTTAGCAACAAGTGAACATGATTAATTCGGCATTTCTTCTCTGCACAGACAAGCTTAGCAACTAGAAATGGTTGTATTTTGACTTGTTATGAACTTTATGTTTAGTGTTATTGTGAGTATTATAATGGGGGGAGATCTTGTCTGTTGAAAAGTATGTTGGTTTCGTTGATACTATGTTGGTTACAACAAATGAAATAAAAAGTTTTCAAAGTGAAAGTTTGAGCGAACAGGTATCGACATGTTCCCATTGAATAAATCAGCTCAAAGTGCTAGAGTGAAAAACAAAATACACAGTGGAATGTAGTTTATACACCACTCACAGGGAGAAATTGAGTCATGGCCAACTATTCTTATCACTAAGGGACACTATCAGTGTAGTTTTGCAAAAACTTGTGCTAAATTTTGTACGCTAAATAAATCTTAATTCCAGAAAAGATGTGTATGGATTATTGTTTTACTAACATGTTGATCAAAGTGTGAATTCGACATAGTTCTCAGTTTAGCTATAAAAAAAAAGGTTTAACTACATCGTTCGTAAAGATTTGAGGCATCATTAAATACTCTGCACTGCCTAAGTCACACAGAGCATTCTGGACTATCTATCACTATCATATACTGATTTAATAAGGGCTCTGTGTGTATTATTATATACCTTAAAGTTTCCATGATAAACTCCTAGGTGGCATATATTCACCTTAATTGCAGATTAAGTTTAGGCAAAGTACGTTACATATATCACTTCCTTGTATAATATATAATTCAGAATATTAGTATAGCAAAAACTGGTTTAATAGATTTATTATTATTCCTATGGGTTACGAGTGAAACATAGTGCTACAGAAGCACATCTCCATTTCGACAGGAAAGAGAAGGTTTGTAGCTCAGGTGGCTGATTTTACTGTGGTTGTGTTCTCTGAGCTGGATAGTTAGTTTGCGAAGCTTTCATTGACCTACTAGGCGACATCTTCAGCGCATACTTCAATTTATTGAAGTGAGCTTTTAGAATTCTCCACGAGTTTATTAATCATCTCTCCTGGTGAGTGACCTTGAACGTGAGCGGTTGCTTTTCTGTGTTTTCACACCTTGTGAAGTGCGAAAAACACTACATTGGCCAAAGTAGACGTCCCTCCTCTTCGTCTTCGTATCCACGATCATAAGCTAGCCGTCAAAAGACATGAAATCCACTCCCTCATATCAATACAAACAGACAACCATGGACATCAACTGAGACAACGTTCAAATATTAGACAGAGGAAACAACAAGAATGCTAGAGAATTTTTAAAAGTTTGGCATTCCAGTGAATCATCAATCAATAGACACATCGAGAGAGACAAAATTTATCGACCGACAAGAAAGAAACTTCACACACAAAGGGTCAAAGTTCAAGTCAAAGAAACCATCAGTTCCAATACAAGTAACTTAGAAGGTGTGAAAACATACAAAAAACAACCAATCATGTCCAAGGTCACCAGGAGAGATGATCAATAAACTCGTGGGGAAATCTAAAAGCTCACTTCAATAAATTGAAGTATGCGCTGAAGATGTCGCCTAGTAGGGCGATGAAAGCTTCGCAAATTAACTATCCAGCTAAGAGAACACAACCACATCAAAAACATCTCCATTTCATACTACTCTCTGCAGTCGTCTTCACCTGCCTCCATGACTGCTCTGAAATATTAATTTCCTCTTTATACAGTTCCCTCCATGTCACTCTCGGACACCTTTCCCGTCATCTGACATCCGGATTTCATTGGAGCATTTAAGGTATGATTTTGCTCAAAGGTCGCTACAGTATCTGTTCAGCCCATCTCCATTTTCTACTGCATATTTGCCGGATGATAGGTCCTTGGTGTTGGTTCATTTCTGAGACATAGAGACACTTAGAGCAACACGAAAAGAATATCTAATAGGCTTCAGATCTTTATAAACAACTAGCTACCTTCACTCTAAAATGAAGATCAGATGACCAGAGAGGATAAGTAACTATGTATGAACTCTGGCAGACAATGAACCGACCAAGAACCTTTCACCCAACAACTATCGTCTTTAATGAACTGCATAATATCCACGCTCTTGAAATTTATGAAAGCTACCTCATGAAAAACTATCTTTTCACAATAAGTGCTCTGCATTCATCAACTACATGATATGGACGATTTCTTTGGACAGATTGTTACTAGCCAGCTTAAAGATGTGTTATTGTGGTTTCTCTTTATCAATCATACAGCACAAAAACCAAGCTTCGATTGGTAGGAAAGTCTACTTTAAAAAATATAAGATTCAGGCTTATCACAACTTACTGAAGAAGTATGAAATGGTGATTTATGCACTACGAATATGTTATTACCTTTGGAATGGATGAATATATATTACAGGACTTTACATCTAAGATACTTTTTGAGTTTCCTGTTCTAACCATTTTTTAGAAAACAATATGCTTTCCCCAACTTATGTTTGCTTTGAGTTGATTCACTCTTCTTAAATGGGATGAACATTATGTAATCACGTGACTTTATCACTGATGAACTGATTGTATTTACCACTTTACAATACCACCATCCCAGTATTATTATTTCCTTTAATTCCTAGGGGAAAATAGGGCTTCAGCCACGCGTCTACATTGCGTTCGGTTCTCTGCTAGAGTTTTCACCAGTCTCCACGTCTGACCACATGCTTTCATCTCCTCTTCACATGACCTCCTCCAAGCCACTTTCGCACCGACGACCAACTCGCCACTTCCCTTTCGGGTTCCACTCGAGCACTGGCTTGTCTAGTGATGTCACTTGATGGTTTCCTCAAAGTATGACCAATCCACCTACCTCCATTTCTTCCTCCTTATTTGTTGCACAATCGGTTCCCGATGGATTGGTTCGCTCATTGCCAGAGATCCCTGTTGCTGATCTTTTCTGGCCGGCCATCTGACCTTGAGTATTGAGCGAAGACAGGTGTTGATGAAGGTATGTAGTTTGTTTGAGGTGCTCTTCATGACACGCCAAGTCTCTGATCCGTATATTAAGTAGCAGTGACTTCACATAAGAGTTGAAAATCCGGATCCTATTTTCATGTTCATGCTGAGTGCTGTTGACCTCCATACAGACTTGAGAGTAATGAAAGCTTGTCTTGCTTTCCCGATCCTCGCTTTCATATCCTCGTCAGTTTCGTCCACCTATAGTTGAAACGATGCTTCTCAGACACGTAGGTGAAGGAGGTTGTTTCTTTCGGGTTCCTCCCATTTCTTCTAGTTGTTGTCTGTTGTTGTTGCTGTTGATGTTGGACAGGAATCTGCATCATCTCTGACTTTTGTATGTTCACCTGAAGTGAGGTCCCATCTTTCATGCTTCTCCTTTTGTCGCCAACTTGTTGCTGATTTTCACTTGCATATCTTCCAGTTTGTGGGAAATCAGACATATATCATCAGTGAAGTCCAGATCCTCCAAGTTTTTTGTGTGGGTCCATTTTATGCCTGTTTCCTCGCTGCCTGCTATCTGTCGCATTATCCAATCTACCGCAGTCAGGAAAATCATTGGAGATAGTAGGCAGCCAGCCAGTCAGGCTTGTCTTACTCCCGTCTTCACTTCGAAGGATTCCGTGAGTTTCCTGTTGTGGATTACTTGGCATGCAGCATTGTCCATCCCACTGACCTGCATTTAATTTTTTCAAAATACTTCTCCTGGAAATGGCACATTTAAATGAGGAATGTTATCAGTAGACATATTTTATTGAAATTCTGTTTAACATTTTTGAATATTTTTTCCGAGTTTCGCTTCTTTTTTATTAGCTGTTTCTGTGCAGTTATTGTTGTTCTTTATGAGTGGGGATTATACAAAAATTCTACCTGGAATCTACCTGAAAAATCACGATTCCTCACGTTTTTAAAATGAATATGTTTCATGCCTTGGCATTTAAAACGCGATGGGTACTGGGTTTCAGTCTCAGCGGAAACACCATCACTCAGTGGGGAATGCAGGTACATCCTGATGACGAGTCCTAAATAGGATGAAACTAGCATCCTGGATTCCACTGATAGTCAGCACCCCCCCCCCCTATTACATTCATATGCCTTTACGTTCCGAGTAGAACAAAGAGCTTCAAGTTAGAGCTTCGAAGTTTTGGCAGCAATGGTTTCATTTTTATGCGGTAGGGTTGCCAGCCTCACATCCGACCGTCTCTTTGTTACTTGATCTTACTGACGACTTAGTTAGGTTTAGTAGTGCATTAGACAGGGAACCAACCGCAGACCACATAAGTTGTTGGCGAGCATTCTACCTCCGGACCACCAATTCACTACTTCCTATTTGATGAAAACATCTAATTCCACACAAAGTTTCTAATAGCAAAAAAGTGCACAGTGAATAATGATGTATGAAACAGAGAGAGAGACAGAGGGAAACTAACTAATTTTGTTCCCTAACCCTGTGGTAAATCAGCTAAAATTAACACTAACTTATAAATCCAACCAATATTTGATTGAAATCATAGATGTTAGACGTAACAGGTAAATTCTTGTTTCACAAGTTAGGCTAACAATAGTCAACCCACCCATCCATCCATCCACCCAGCCACGCACAAATATATCTGAAAAGAAATGATGATTAAATAGAGAATTTAGAAATTCACATGATTATACATGGAAAAGATACTTTGGACAAAAAGAAAACTGTCTTAAATATTGGAAGCACTGACATGAGAAAAATAATTAAGGTGATTCATTGAACAAACAAATACCGCCTCATACCTTAACATTATGAATCGAAGTTGAATAATTTTAAATCCATTTTGTTTATTCAAAAGAGAAAATAATTAAGAGACTATATTATGGTGAGTTTAATAATAAATAACAGAGTGTGTTTGAATGATTTTAACATCACTAAAAAAACTGAATTCATGGGAGTCGTTTAGCTGTCGATTTCATGCTCATATCAAAGGGAATTCGTACATGTAGAGTATAAACAAAGGAAATCCTACAATGGACCTCTTCAGTGACGACTGACTGTACGCTGATTTGCAAGTGTACAGAATCTATGTCAGTCTATATAACGGAGTAACTGTTTGGAAAATTCCTCCTGAAAGTTGCTTCAACTATCTTTTTAATGATTATCATCTCTTCTCCTAGACTGTACGTATATCATCGTTCTCATATTTGCAGATTACCAATGGATTTAATCATTGTGAATTGTCATTGTTCTTGTGCAATCTGTAATTTTAATGGCTCTCTATGCGGTTGTATGATAGTGTTGATAATGTGATATTTTACGACTGAGATTTTGTCTGAGTGAGTTTAGGTCATTCTCGTTATGGACTATCTGAGAGAATTGTTCGGTGAGGGAATCTTGCCAACAGAATTTTGATCCTACCTTGTTGTGAATAGTTTACTTGATTCTCAGGTACTTCTTTTGGGTGGTTGTGTTTAAGTACTTGTTGTGTATCTGAGATCTAATTTGATCTGCATAGCTAGCTGACTACCGACATTGTCGAGGTAATTTTGCCTTTCGATGTTATTAATATTATTATTGAATAGCACCACAAATGTGCGTCTGTGGTACAGCGATTAGAACACTCGCCGATCATGCATATGGTCCGGGGTTTGATCCCCGGCCGACGCACTTCTTTACCTCGCTAGGCCAGTAGTGAGACTGGTAAAGCGAAAAGGTTGGGCATGAGGCTAGCAACCGAATCCTGTAAAAATTATTAGTGCTACAGAAACTTGAAGCCTCTAACTTGGAGCCCCATGTTCTACTGGGCACGTGAAGGAAAATAAAAGCATCACAAATCGTATTGCAAATAAGGGTCATTTTTCCGTTGTTGGTGCATTTCATGACTGTCAGTAACTCAAGGAAGTTTCGTTCAGCTATACAGTAGGATGATGAGATCAGTTTCCTACCTTCAGACCACAACACTTCAGTTTTAGTGGTTCTATTTCCTAAGACAAAGTAGGTTAACCTCGTTTGAGATCTGATAATGGTTAGGAAAATTTAAAGATCAGGTTAATTGTCTTTTAAATATTCATCGCACATGTGTAGAAAATGAATTCTGTCGTCTTATTCAATGCTTACAGAAAACTTTATATTCCTGAGCTTATTCAACAGTATGTAGTACTAAGAATAGAGTTCTGTCTTTAGGAATAATATTTCGTTTATCTGTCCATCTATCTAATCTAATCTAACTTACACTCGGACGTGGATCTAACATATTTTACTTGTCAGTGTTTACATCTTACATTGCCTCTCGAATTTAAGGTACATCATTTTGTTTAAATCAAATCAAAATACTTTGATTTATCAGGCGGACAAAAAAATGACTGTTTATACACCCTGAGATTAATTTTAAAATTTGATAGGTAGGGGAAAAAGACGTTTCCACTGTTATTTCTAATCATTTTTAATCAGAGTGATTCCCATCTGTTCCGATTTTTTTTGTTACATTCCTTTCCTACAACTTGATCAAGATTAACTTCCAACTAGTATGATCGTTTTGAATAAACTCTAAGCAGGAATACAAATGTCAAGTCAGTCAGCTGTTCTATACGGATCAGAAAATTGGCAGGCGGGTCACAAAGAATATTTCCAACAGCCTGTTGCAGATCAGACCTTTATCAATAACTGTCTTCTCTGGCTCTATACTAAAGATCAGATAGTCGGGACGGAAAGAGTTACCAACAAGAAACTATGGGAACAAACAAAAGAAGAAGCAATCGCCTACCAACAAATATGCAGGAGAAAGCGGATTGAGATGGATTAGACACTCGCTTAGGAGGCCGCTGGGTGACATTTTATTTATTTTTTTATATATTTTGATTACAGCTTGTTTCCACACCATATTTTTGGTACAGGTATGGGATTTTCAGAATATGATATCGGTGGCCTAAATTTTGCAGGCCGACCATAGATATCAGGTGTGCGTTGAGGGGAGTTGAACCCTGGACCATGTGCATGGTCGGCGAGAGTCCTAACCTCTGTGCCACCAACGCACAGGTCCGCAGGCCCTCGAGTGGAACTTGAAAGGAAGCGGTGAGTGGGATGTCAGTCCAAGGGTGACATGGCGGAAATCGTGTGAAGAGGAGTTGTAACAGTATGGAGTAACATGGATGCAGGTGAAAAATGCAGCAAAAGGAAGACAGAAGCAAATGGAGACATGGAGTTGAAGCCGTATGTTCTACTAGGAACCCAAAAGAATAATAATAATGTTCAACTTTCGTGACTTTTTCCCCCTGCAGAAATACGTAAAAAAGATCCGTCCAGTATAAAAGTGAATCACATTAATGATAGGTTTTCTGTTCTCATCTCTCATATGTTCTTATTTCTCATTTTTAAACACTCAGTTTATACTTGATAGTTATAACTTTCCAAGTCAAGTCAATGCACATAAAAAACAACTACAACAATAACAAGAGACAACTTTAAGAAGACTGTTTCAGTGTCCTTTTTCACAAACACTTGTTTGTTTGATGAAAACGTTAAACTGTTCAGATGTTTCCCCCGTCTTCTTCTTATTATTATTATTGTTCTGTTCAAACTTTGTTAGCCAACACTGTCAAAAACACTGTGGTAGGTTTAAGTAAACAAAACTGATTAAACAATGAGTATATATTTGAATTTTAGATACATAGTGCCAAATTTTTAGTGTGAATTTTATTTCATTTTTATATGATTGTTTTTTTTATTGTATAGTGAATATAGATATTTACTCTGGTTCATGTGTGTGTGTGTGTGTGTGGGGGTGGGTGGGTGTAGTAATTATATTCTCTGTGAAAGTAGAGTATTGACTTTCAAATACTATAATTCATTTCAGTTCACTATACTTATACAATGAACAGTTCATTGAAGGAAATCTTTTTTTAATGATGATTATTTTTCTATAGTTGGTTTGTGAGGATTAGTTTTGTTTTGACGAGTTGATATCAGTTAGAGAACACTTCGAAGACCATCAATGGAGTGCTGAATAGCTGTCTCACCCTAGTTCGGGACTCATAAACAGTACACACCCATCCCCAGGGTGCAAACCCAGGACCTTCCGGTCACAAAGGAAGCTCATATTCCATTCAGTCACTGAGACCCACCTGATTCAATGGTTACCCCATGAATTATAATTTTTACCAATTTGTGATTTTAGTGTGACCAACAACCAGTGTCATTGGTGAGACATCCATCCTCATTCCCGACTAGACGGACCCTATTGGTCACAACTACTTACTAGAACTCCAGGGAACTCCACCCTGTAGCAAATCACTAGAGAACACCAGATTAATTTTCGAGAGTTGTTTTTGTAAGGATCAAATTTGTTTTTACGAGTTTAAGCACGAATTGATATCAGAGCATACTCATGATGATTCCGAAAACTAGGATGAAACAGCTGTCCAATACTACCTGGCTCACAATGGTTCTCTAGCTGATATCAATCCGTGATCAACTTGTAAAAATGATGTTTGTATTTCAGTAGTTTATACAAAATGATATGATTTTTGAAGAGATAGTTTTTCGGGATTTGATTTGTCCCAGGTTTGAGACAGATCAACAATCATATCAATCCGTGGCCAATAATAATAATAATTTTTCCTTCACGTTCCCAGTAAAACATAGGGCTTCAAGCTAATGGCTTGAAGTTTCTGTAGCAGTGTTTTATTTTACAGGATGGGGTTGCTAGCCTCATGCCCAACCTTTCCTCTTTACCGGCATAATTTCTGGCTTAGCGAGGTAAAGGAGTGCGTCGACCGGGAATCAAACCCAGGACCATATGCATGGCTGGCAAGCGTGCTAACCACTGTCCCACCGACGCACAATAACCCGTGGTCAAACCTGAAACAATTCAAATCCCTGGAAATTCACTCTTGAAAATTTATTCTGAACCTGACCACTGACTGGATACAAGACGAATCCATCTGCACACCTAGCGAGAATTTGTGACCGTTGGGGTCCGGTTGATGTGATGGTATGTCAAATACTCTCCGATGACATTGATTGGTGGTGGTCTCTTTAAAATCATGTATTCATTAGCAGGCCAATCAGCTGAGTCGCAGTGGTTGAATGTCCTATGAGCTTGCTGGAAGATCCTGGCTTCGAAACACCGTGGTGGAGGGTGCGCACTGTTGACAAGTCTCGAACTAGGATAAAACAGCTACCAGTATTCTATCTTTTACTCCTGATTTTCAATAGTTCTCTAAGTAATGTCAGCTAGTGATCGAATTTGTATTATATTATTATTATTCCCACTGGGTACTGACCTGCAACCAAGCACTTCGGTCCAAATATTCGACGAGAAAATCTAAAATTGAATTAAATAATTAATATGACCCGTTGAACAATAGGTGGCTCTTTTGGCCCAAGTGATTTAGTGGATAATGCTTTGGCGTCGGAAACTATGGTCACTGGGTTAGAGACTTGGTGGGAACAGCATCACCCACTGACTGGATGGAAAATGTAGACACATCTGGTAGCCTACGAGTCCCAAATAGGACGAAATTCGCATCCTGGATTCCACTGCTAGTCACCATCCATCAGTTAAAGGTGTGAATATATAAAATAATAAAAGCAGTATGAAATGCAATCAAACATTCTGTGATCACGATCATAGTAGCAAAACAAATATTGATTTATATATAATAGTTTATAGGGTGCATAGACATTAGAACTAGGTGCATAATTATAGATTTTCTCATTATTATCATTCCCTTAAGTTCTGAGTGGAACATAGGACTTCGACAACACATCTCCACTTTGTCCTACATTCTGCCATCCTCTTCAGCTCCGTTCACGATTGTCAGCAATCTCTCATCTCCTCCAACTCACACGATCTCCTCCATGTTACGCTAGAACGATCCACTCGTCGCTTCCCACGATGGCCTGCATTGCACGCGATGTCATTCGATCATTTCCTCAACGTATGACTCATCCTCCTCTATTTTTTCCCACAAATTTCGTTCAGCGGTCGGCTCGTCGTTGGTTTGTTCCCCATCTGAGTTTCTCGTTGATAATTCCTCTGGCTGGCCATTTGATCTTCAGTATACAGCCAGCCAGAGAAGGCAGGCAGCCGTTGATAACATTCTGCATCAGTCTGTTGGAAATGCTTTTCGTGACTGACACACAGTCCAAGTTTATGACCTGTACAGAAGAAGTGACTGACTGACTGACTTCATATTTGTGTTTGAAATATGAATCTTGTTGTTTATACTGATTGAGTGAGTGCAGAAGCTTTCCAAACTGATTTCAGGTTAATGAAGGCGTATTTTGCTCTTCATATTCCAGTGGGTTTTGAAATCTTCATCTGTTTTCACCGGCTTGTAGTTGAAATGTTGCTTCCTAGATAAGTGGAGGTAACGTCTTTTTCTTTTAGAAAGATGAATGGTGGTTAAGTAAAAACCCTTCTGAAAAAAATTACCTCAGTTTATTAATGATCAATGTTCGTTCAGAAGAGTAGGATTTAAAAAAAGGCTTTATCGCATTAGAAACAAATTTCTACCAGACAATATGGAGCCATAATGAATACGGTATAAAACTTTTATTGAATAAATAAGCATACAGCTTTAGAAAGAAAAAAGAGTAACTCAATGTATGACATGTGTGAGATTAAAAATGTGTCCCCTGCACTATCTTATTCTTCATCTACCAGCTGTACTTTAGAAAGTGTTAAGAGCACTTAGCTTCCCAGCCCTTACTCTTCCTTACGGTATTTTTGTTTAAAAAAGTACCAATCAGTCACAATCAGATCCGCTTTAAGCTGTATGTGAAAAATAAGACGAATAAAAAGTTTGTGGGAAGCGAAAACAGAAATAAAAATGATAAATTATGTAAATATATGAATATAAGGTGTCAAAATACTACAGGCCTGATATTGTAAGAAGAACAATTATGAAGATAATTAATCACCTTTGCAAAGGTCACATTCACAAGATATCAACAATTTCTTCTTCGTTTTTTACATATATCATCAGAAGATATTAGCAAGAATACTACTACTAATCATAGTCAAGCGTCATTTTCAGCAGATAATAAATTATCCTCAATGCTGTTGCTGAAATGCTGACTAATGATTAAAAACGTCTGCCTATCTGAATCTGTTTTCGTTTTTTAATTTCAAAGATCCATACCCACTTGACATTAAATCATTTCAATTGTTAGAGTGCCGCCATGAATCAAAACCAGTTAGAAAGATTATTGAGAACTAGGGTTTATAAGGAGACAGTTTTTGTTTTGTCTGACAACCCCACCACAGGTTACGAGATCAATCACGTCAACCATTCAGCCAGTTAAGACGGATTTCCGTGACCCTTGAATTCTAGCGTAGTCAAAGCGAGACAGGGCACTTCCCCCTCTTCAGCAACCATCACCACTGATACCCCTTCTATGTTCATCCATTTCCTCTTGACATAGTGGGCCCCATCAGATATGACTTCCTACTGCAGCGTATTCTATAAAAATGTCATGAATATCAAAGTCGCTGTCTGTAATGGGATAATGATTTGAGAAATCCACCTCAGTATTATTTTGATGTTTCAATTAACTGTGTAATTATTATCCGTTTTTCTTTTATTCTGTATATTATTGTTTCGACGCCTGCACTTCACTCATTAACTTAACTCCTATTATTTACCTTTGCTATTCTGCAATCCCTAATTTATACGTTTCTCTTTCCGGTTGTGTGAAAGTGATGCGACTGTGTTGTGCGATGATTGTGATTTAGATTTTAATGAGGTCAAGGCCAATTGTGACAAATTTAACTTCGGACTGTCTGCAGGAATTAGCTGATGCTTGATTCTTGCTGATACAGTTTCGATATCATCTTGTTGAAAATATTCTATCTGATTCTCAGGGACTTCTTACGATTGATTTCGCGTTACATAATTCAGATGTATAGTAGCTATTTTCAACTCAAGAAGTTACTACAATTGTCTAGGTGCTTAAAGATATTTTTGAAATCATTTTGAGTTTTGGAGTGTTATTGTTAATGGATACTGACACGGATTTTATTGCTTAAAACTACCTTTTTGTTGTTGTCGAAGCAACCTGGGGCTGTGAGTCCCTGAAAAAAGTTTTAATTAGCTATACAGTAGAATGCAAAGTATTTTTGTTGCATTTGCAACACCATCAGGATTCTCAGTTACTAAGCTACTCATAACACATTGCCTAAAACTTGATATCGGTTAGAGAACCAGTGAAAACCAGCACAGGAGTACTGGACATACTCGGAAAACAAGTCTAATCCTTACAAAACTACTATAGAAAATTAATCTGCTGTTCTCTAGTGAGTTGCTACAAGGCAGAGTTCCCCGGATTTGTAGTGAGAAGTCGTGGACAGTGACATCTATCCAGATGTCACGTGTGAGGATGGATGTCCCACCGATGACATTGGTTGTTGGTCGCACTAAAATCATGAGCTGGTAGAAATTATAATTCATGTGGTGTCCATTGAATCGAAAGGTTCCCAGTGGCTGAATGGGATACGAGCTTCCCTTGTAACCGGTAGGTCCTGGGTTCGCACCGTGGTGGTGGGTGTGTACTGTCGATGAGTCCCGAACTACGATCAAACAGCTACTCAGTACTCCAGTGCTGATTTCCAATAGTTCTCTAACTAATATCAACCCGTGATCTAACTCGAAATGCATATTTCCCTTTAAAAAAGGTAAGCAGACAATTTAGAAAAAAAGTGGAATAATTTATTGGTTATGCAAATTATAAAATGATTATCGAGGTCAGTTACACTTTATAAATGTGTGTCTGTAATTACTTATTTTAATAAACACATGGTGTTGTATACTGCCATTAGAATGACACTTTTGAAAATATACTGTGTACTGTAGTCGAAACAGTAACTGATTAACACTTATGTTAAATGTGTTGACCAATTATCCTAAATCATTCCATCCTTCTTTTGTTACAACCCACCTCTGTGTTGCATGACATTTAAGTTACCTTATCACCTCAGTAATTTCATAATAAAGTGTTGGCGGATTTTATTGTCGTTAATTTAAAAAAGAAGCTTTTAGTGATAATTGCCATACTGGTTATTTTCACACACCCTTCTGTGACATAAATATCAAGGAATTACGCTTTTTTTTCAGGTATTAATTTTGTCGGACATCTTCTTGGTTTTAAGCTGATTAAGCTGATTTCAATGGTCATTACGTGTGAGTTATGGTATCAAAGTATTCAGTCAGTCATATTATATCTAATTGACACACACACGTATTATCCCACTGACATAATAATATATTACCTACCCTTCATAGGCAAAAATGTAATCTGGGAAATTCTTATCACATCGTAAAGACCTTATGTTACAGAGAAGTAATCTCTGCAGTCTTATCACTTTTTTATAGTATATTAGCAACTGTCTAAGGTATGTCAAGGTATTTTAACAATTATGCAGTTAAATTATGAAGTTGTCTGTTATACACGAAGGTGTATTTATTAAAAAAAAATTGTCATTTCTTCGCCCCCCCCCTTGTTTTCTATAACGTAAAAGGGACATAATCTGAAAATGAGTGAAGCTAAAAGCATGCTTATCATTAATTACACCAACATAAATCATATTGTTGGCTTGGTCATTGCTTAGAATCTGAAAGGAATACATTAAATAAAGCCCTCTTTTTTTTAATAAAATTGTTCCCTGTTAACTTTTAGTGTGTATACGAATATTAACTGTCAGTTTCTTCTTTATATACATTCCTGTAGATTAGCTGATCTATTAATCAGGTAGTTATCGTGGAAAAACAATGGAGAAGAATTCCATCGAAATGAATTTAGAATTCAAAAGTGATCAGCCTTCAGATATATGCTCATCTCTCTAAATCAGTAAAGAAGATGCTTTTTTTATCTTCACCATTGTCTGATCGTCTCCATGTACATTTGTCAGTTCACCTGCTGCTGTAAAACGAGGTAAACTGGTCGTAGACAAAGAATCTTTTCCACGATGAATAAGCAAGACATATTTCTTCATGTTCGTACATGGAGAAAAGAAGCTCTTTTATCTAGAAAAGTTGATCGACTTTTGTCATTCTACCAACCCTAACCATGATTTTAAGGTAATTTTTTGAATTCATGCTAACATGCCACATTTTATTTGTTCTAAACTTCTAAAGACAGCGGAAGCCTTGGTCACTAAATGAATTCAAGCTAGACCTTTGTGTACAAAAAGAAGTACGTACAGTTTGTATTTCTATCTTGGCCGTAGAAGGATAAACACTGATTGGTTTATACGACATTTTGTTTCTTTAGTTCATCTGTTTACCTTTTTCCTCATTATTACAATTATTATACCTATGGTTACTAGTATTATTCTCACTTTGAACTGTTTCCAGTATTATTTCACTTGTCCCACATGTAATTCTAAATCAAAAAATTTTCTGCAATGTTGATCAATACGATTATCTGATTATTTATACTCGAAACATTATCTAGTTATTAATACTGCATCATTGCGTGATATTTGAAGTAAACTTATCCAATATGAAATCACATTCTAACATAATGACCAAGTTCTACACTTATAATAATGCTGAATTCCATCTTATCAAATTCCACACCATGTTAAGTTACGTTTTTTTTTATTTACCTACTAACTATCATCGTTTCAACTACAGGCGGAATGAATGAAGATGTCAAAACCCACTTGATTCGGAAAGGCAAGATACGCCTTCATCAACCTGAAACCAATTTGGAAATCTTCCGCCTTCACTCAACATAAGGAACAAGATTCGCATTTTCAACACCAATGTCAAGTCGGTCTTCCTGTACAGGTCAGAAACTCCCACTGCGAGTCAGTCACGAAGGAGATTTCCAACAAGCTGATGCAGAATTTTATCAACAACAACCTGCTTCCACTGGCTGGCTGGATCCATAGTGAAGATCGAATGACCAACCAGAGGAGTTATCAACGAGAAACTCAGACTGGGAACAAACCAACTAAGAGCCGACCGTTCATCAAAATTTGTAAGAGAAAATGGAGATGGATCTGGAATACTTTGAGGAGGCTGTCGCATGGCATTGCGTGCAATCCAGGCCATCATTCGACTGGAATCCGAATGGGAAGCGACAGGTGGAGGAGATGAGAGATTGTAGGCAATCGTGGACTGAGCTGAAGAGGACGGCAGAATGTAGGACAAAGTGGAGATGTGTTACCGAAGCCTGAGGTTCCACTCAGAACTCAAGGAAATGATAATAATGAGAAAATCTATAATTATACACCCAGTTCTAACATCTATACACAATATAAACTATTCTATTATTATTATATCCTTTAATTCCTAGAAAAAACATAGGGCTTCAGCTGCGCACCTCCATTGCCTTCTTTTTTCTGCCAACTTTTTCAACCCGCTCCAAGTCTGCCTACATGCTTTCATCTCCTCCTCACATGACCTCCTCCATGTCACCCTTGCACCGACGACCAACTCGCCGCTTCCCTTTCGGGTTCCACTCGAGCACTGGCTTGTCTAGTGATGTCACTTGATGGTTTCCTCAGAGTATGACCAATCCACCTACCTCCATTTCTTCCTCCTTATTTGTTGCACAGTCGGTTCCTGATGGATTGGTTCGCTCATTGCCAGAGATCCCTGTTGCTGACCTTTTCTGACCGACCATCTGATCTTGAGTATTGAGCGAAGACAGGTGTTGATGAAGGTCTGAAGTTTGTTTGAGGTGCTCTTCATGACTCGCCAAGTCTCTGATCCGTATAGAAGCACTGACTTTACATTGGTGTTGAAAATCCGGATCTTATTTTTGATGCTGAGTGCTGTTGACGGCCACACAGACTTAGGAGTAATGAAGGCTTGCCTTGCTTTTCTGATTCTAGCTTTGATATCCTCGTGAGTTCCGCGTGTAGTTGAAACGATGCTTCCCAGGTAGGTAAAGGAGGCTGTTTCTTTCAGGTTCCTCCCATTTATACACAATATAAACTATTCTATGCATAACAATATTTGTCTTGCTACTTAATATCTAACTATGGTCGTGATCACAGAAAGTTTAATTGAATTTCATACTACTATTATTATTTTATATCTTAACACCTTTAATTGGTGGATATTGACTAGCATTGGAATTTAAGATGTGCATTTCGTCCTATTTGGGACTCTCAGCCATTGGATCTGTCTGCATTTCCCAGTCAGCGGGTGATGGCGTCCCCACCAAGGCTCGAACTCATTATCCATAGTTTCCAACGCCAAAGCGTTATCCACCAGACCACTTGAGCCACCAGTGCCAACTCTTGTTCAACGGGTCATATTAATTTAATTGAATTTTAATGCTTGGTCTCAGATCTTTATTTCCACAGAATGCGGAATACAGGTGCATCCGGATGACAAGTCTCCGGTAGGACGAAATCTGCATCCTGGATTGCACTGCTAGTCACCATCTACCAACTAACTTCTAATAATATGCCCAGACATCTTCGAAGCATCTGCACAAGAAGTTAACATGTCAATCTGAGACCGAGTACTTCGATCCAATCAATCGACGGGAAAATCTAAAATTCAATAAAATATTCACAGCTTTGTTTAAATTTCCTCACGGGATGTAATTTCTTGAAAACTATATATGTAAGACTGTACAGCTTGATAATGAATCTATTGAAAAGAGTCTCTTCTCCGAATATTGTTTTCTTAATTCCATAAAAATAAGAGAAACTGGATAAAAGCTAACGTGTTAACGAAATTAATTTCAATAATTTCATATGTTGTAATGTAAACATGCGTAGTGTTCAGTCAAAGTAATATGAACGTATGCATTGGTTATAAAAACGATTTCAAAAGAAACACATTAATTACACTTTGGTTTCACACTGATGCTAATTGACACTAAAATCCATCTTAACACCAATCAAATTTCTAAAAACTCAAATTCTGAGCATTTATCAATTACAGTGGGAGACTTTTTTTTCCTTCACGTTCCCAGTGGAACATAGGGCCTCAAGCTAGTGGCTTGAAGTTTCTGTAGCAGTGTTTTATTTTGCCTCATGCCCAACCTTTCCTCTTTGCCAGTCTCATTACTGGTTTAGCGAGGTAAGGGAGTATGTCGGCCGTGGATAGAATCCCGGACCATGTGCATGGTCAGCGAGCGTCTTAACCGCTGTGCCACCGACGCACCACACTAGGAGACTTACCTAATTAAAACTATGAAATATATATCTATTTTCGTCCATTCGCTATTATGCTGCATAACTAAAGAGAAATTTGACAACAACTGTCATCTGACAATAAAATTCATTTATGAAATGGAAAACAAGTGCCAAATCTCTTTTTTATGCGGAACTAACAGACAGACGCGAAGGATTTTTATGAAGGACTGTCCACAAGAAACCTACTTAGAAGGGTCAACTAACAGTTGGGTGCCTGTTGAACGAAGACGAAATTGAATTAAATCCATTGTCACTGCCATCTGATGGATCTGTAGTTCAGGTGTCCTAGAAGTAGAACTATATTTCCCAAAAGAAATCTTCATCCAGAATGGATACTAAACAAGATTCATCGACAAGAATATCAGATAAAAGTCCAGAGGAAGGAAACATCACTCGTTCCAAAAAAGCACTTCACACGAACCCTGATTTCAAGAGAGACTTAACTCGCGATATGCTTAAGAGAGGAATTTTATCATCTTTGATGAGAACAGTCTTCACAGCAACGTTAAGAGTAGTGTTCTCTAGTTGTCCATTGGTCTGCAGAAGCTTAAAATAACAAGATCTCACATCTAACCACTTCTATACACATATATCAACTCACTTGTTCCTGTGGAGTCAGGCATATAGGTTGTTTGACGCGTATCCCGCCTAATAGGACTCAAGACCACTATCTCCCATGACTTCAGGAAAATAGCAGTGGTACTTTAAGTATTACCATAATTAAACACCTTGTCAACACTGGTCATTGAACCACAACAAACTCCTCCTTCAAAATAATCTACAGCGTGAAGAACAACTTGACAAAGACAGTACGCTTTCGTCTCCTACACACTGCTGAAATCTCAGCCATTTAACCAGAGAAACCTGGTTTACGCATATAAAAGATAATCAAATCATTCAATGACTTCTGGTATCATGGTAACAACGCTGTTGATTTTTACTGACTTGAAGTTTGTTCTTTTTTTCTGTCTTTTAATTATTTTTTTATATTTTTGATTACAGCTTGGCTCCATACCGTATTTTTGGTACAGGTATGGAATTTTCAGCATGGATATCTGTAGCCAAAATTTTGCAGGCTGACCATAGATATCAGGTGTTCGTCCGCATGAAATCGAACGTCGGACCATGTGCATGGTGGGCGAGAGTCCTAACCACTGTGCCATCGACGCACACTTCTCATAATTCTTGTATTTCTTTAGAACTGTTATATAATTCCATAAATTCCTTCGTTTCTATGTGCATTCTGATTACAACTCATTTACTAAATTACTCATTTTATTACGTAACTCCTCTCGCTGAGGAGGCCACTGGGTGACATGGCGCATCAAGCCATCGCTCGAGTGGAACCTGAAAGGGAAGCGGCGAGTAGGCTGTCGGTGTAAGGGTGACATGGAGGAGATGGTGTGAAGAGGAGTTGAAAGAGTATGGAGTAACATGGATGCAGGTGAAAAGTGGAGCAGAAGGAAGACAGAAGTGGCAAGTGGAGACGTGTAGTTGAAGCTGTATGTTCCACTAGGAACCCAAAGGAACAATATTAATAAAATTACGTAACTCCAGTATGATTATTTAACTCCTCTTATGTATCGACTAAGTTTGTGAAAACTCATCACTTTTGTTACCATCCTCTTTCATGAAAATTTTTTTATGTAAATCCGATTTTAAAATTAGAGAAAATGAACTAACGGAAAACAGTCTCTTCGGGAAACTGAGTATTTTTCTTTTTCATAAGTGTGACAACGTTTGAGATTAACTTTCTTATAGAAATAGGTAACGAAAGAACTCAATGAACTGCAAATAAGTACTCGTAGAAATACTGTTTTCTATGTATTTTCTCAAAATGGATATAATAGCGAATACTTCAGTTGAATGGAAAATGCTAATATTTACATAGACGACGACTAGTTTTCAGGAATGTACATAAATGACAAGCAAGTTTTCTGATAGGTGTTAAGTTTTGTTTGATTGCATGGAGGATTTCATCATGAGCTGACATCAATGAGAGAACCACTGGACAACCTAGGAGTACTGGAGAGCTGATTCGTCCTAGTTTGGGACTCTCCATCTCTACGCACCCACCGACACGGGTCGATCCCAGGACCTTCTGGTTACAAGACGAGCTCGTAGACCATTGAGCCACTGGGACTCGATCCAATGGTCCTTGAAATCTAACTTCTGCCAGTCCATAACATAGCGCGACCGTTGGATCGGCTCCCAGTGGCTTAATGGTCTACGAGCTCGCTAGTCTTGTGACCATAAGGTCCTGAGTTCGACCCGTGTCGGTGGGTGCGTAGAGATGAAGAGTCCCAAACTAGGACGAATCAGCTCTCCAGTACTCCTAGGTTGTCCAGTGGTTCTCTCATTGATGTCAGCTCATGATGAAATCCTCCATTCAATCAAACAAAATCCCTACAAAACCAATACTTGGAAATTAGGTTTTGTTATCGTATTAAAAAGTCAAAAACACCTCCCACCTTTACAAAACAGAAGTAACTAAGTGAGAATTGTCATATAGTGATACCGTTGTCTTGAAGAAATCAAATTAGATGAATGAATACGTGGACTTAAACTAAGAGTTACAAAGTTTACAAATAAATGTCTCAACCAAAGAGGAAGAACTCCAATAATGAAGGAGTAAATCTACATAATTTTAAAAGAACTTTAAAAAATTAAACGTTGTGTAAAAATATACACAAAGTTTCTCAGAGTTCGCAAAAGTAGATATAGAAAACCTCTGTCATGTTGTAAATTTTTTTAAATCAATCCCTGACTCAACGCTCAAATTATTTTAGGAAGTTCGTTACATCTACCGTCTATAAACTTATGTCTTTTTGTTTGACCATAAAATTTGAAGGGGAAGAGATAAGACAAATACACTTTCGCTACTAATAAAGATAATAGTGCTGGTTTATTGATGTAATAGTTGACAATTCGTCTTATGATAATCGAAAATTGTAGTAAGAATTCTTCCAAAAGAAAGGGAGTTTAATAAAGGTAATAATAATAATTTGCTTTATTCCAAAAGAGTACTTGTGATACAGAATGGAATTCTAAGCATTTCACTACACTATTGCATCCAGTTGGTACATTAACAATAAATAAAATTCTACATAGATTAAGGTTATTATCAGTTAGTTTTGACAAACAACATATTAGCATATCGGCAGCAAAGCCAAAATTGAACAGTGTTTGAAGGTGTTAGTAAAGTAGATGGTAGCATATTTACTGGCGTAAGCGGTAACAGAATGGTGGAGATATACGGAGTGTGAAAGAACGAAGAAGAATGTTTTAAGTAGAGTTTGTAAGGAAGCGATAAACAAAAGAGCACATAACAAGAAAAGAGAGAGAAAAGGAAAAGAAAGAAAATGTTGTACCTACAAAGGATATGAGTTGGAAAGATGACATCCAGTTGTTCTGCTGACTATTTAATAAGTTATAGCTATCACGCCTAATGCTTACTTTATCGCCCAGAACACGAGCTAAGTAGGGTATGGTTGAGCTTTTGTACTTTCTAGTGCGAGCATATAGTTTTCTATATAGGCTTCTGATTCTGTCTGATGAGATACAAGGGGAGAGTTGTGAATGAAGAGGGTGGTGTGAGTTAGATAGAATGGATTGAGCCCATTTTTCACATGAGTCCATGTGCCTGTCGACCAGAACATTAACAAGATGGTTAAGCGACACGTTGCTTACCTTGCTGACAACCTTTAACATCCTGCGTAATGAGCTATAGTCCTTCTTCAGTCGCTCTGGAAAAACTAAGAGGGAACAATAGAGAATAATAGGCAGGATGCAAGAGTTAATGATTCGTAGGAGTAAGGGTTGGTTGGGTTATTCCAGAATGTCTTAAGTTCTTGATGTAGAAGGTAAGAGGGAATATTTTCTTAGAAATCATCAAGATATGAGACGACCAGGAAAGATCAGCAGATAGAATAACGCCTAAGTATTTAATTTCCGACTTGGTTTCTATTCCAGTGTCATCTATGTTGCACACCCCGTGAGTGCTAACCACTTTGTTTAGGTGAGATTTATGCCTAAGGTGAAGTTGACCGTTTGGTATTTAGAGGGATTTAAGGTTAGACCGTTTTCGTTGAACCACTGGCTGTGTTATTTTTACGCAATGACATAAACAATCTTAATGAATGAGTTGTAATCAGAACGAACATAGAAACGAGAGAAAATATGACATTAGGTGTTCGAAAGAAACAAAAGAGCGATAAAGAGTTGCTTTTTACGAGTTGATCACGGATTGACATCAGTTAGAGAACCACTGGAAACTAGCAATGGAATACTGCCAGACACCTGCTGTTTCATCCTAGTTTGGGAATCATTGGCAGTTCACACCCACCACCACGGTGCAAACCCAGGACCTGCCAGTTACAAGGAAAGCACGTATACCCTGCAGCCACTGAGACCCACCCGATTCAATGGCCAACACATGAATTCTGACTTCTAACTTTTTGTGATTTAGCACCGCCTCATCCATTGTGGTAGGTGGAACTTCCATCCTCACACGTGACATCTGGATGGACCTCACTGGCCACGACTTCTCACTGGAACTCCAGGAAACTTCATCCTGTAGCAAGTCACCAGTGATCATTAGATTAATTTTCTATAGTTTTGTTTGTAAGGGTTAGTTTTGTTTTGATAAAGAGTTCTCTTGGACAAGTTGTTCTTCCCTTTATAGATTACTTTGGAATAGAAAGTTGTTCAAATAAAATTGCCGTTGTCACCAAGATGTTCAATTATGGAACTCCTTCTCAAAAACCACTGCGAATTTTCTGCAACCATGTAGGATAGTGGTATTTAACTCTTTTTAAGAAAAGATACACGTTGAAAGACCGATGTACCGAGGGCTACACAGGTACACATGAACTGATAAATGCACAAATATATTACGTCACCGCAAAAGCTGGAATGCAGGTATAATTAGGAATAAGACATATAACTAAACGATATTTTTTTCAGTTACATCTTCAGGCTTTACTCTAATTTACATAAATTTATATATTTTTGTATAAGGCATTTAGAAGACAAATTTTGCGAGACGTAGTTTCGTAATTTCTCTAAAATTTCTTTTCAACTACCATAATTCACAATAATAATAAATAAAGTAAAAGGCATGACAATTACTCATTTATGCATATAGAAAATTTAACCACTGGCGGTGAGTTTGTGGATAAAATAATAATAAGGTTTATGCACGTGACGCTAAGAATAAAGAAGGTAGTAATATATGTATATGTGGACAATTCAATAAATAAATAAATTAGGTCAAATCTTAAAAGTTACGCAATACTAAACCTGCAATGGACAGATGATCACAGATTAAATAAATATCATAAAAATATGAAGGAAATGGGAAATAAGGAAGGGTGGGAAGGTTCTGATTAGAATTCACCTAGGCCAAGGGAGAGACTAAGGTTGAACAAACTTCTTTTGCATGCAAAGACAAGGATTGTTCTCTCTAATTCTCATTGCTTAGGCTCTGCGTAAAAAGTGGGTTCGATAGATTCGATGGAATGCGACAAATAACTTTAAAGGCACTTCTTCTGTCCACTTGGTGACCGCTATCAACCAAATGAGTCAAAATAGAACTTCTTATAGATTTTTTTTGGACCTTTTACGCACCATGAGGGAAAATGCTCATTAATAAGTTTGTTGGGCTTTCTCCTCAGGAGCAGCTGAATATGAATTTAACACATTATTACAATAATAATAATAATTATTATTATTTCATCCACAGACTCACTGTCATTGCTTAAATTTTCTGTGTAAATTAGAGTAAAGCCCGAAAAAGATCTAACTGAAAACAAGAGTACTTTTCGCTTGTATATCTTGTTCTATCTCACACTAATAATTATGTAGGAGAAACTATCTGAAAATCACTTATTTTCCCACTAATTTTCTCTAGTTAATCGGCATTAATCATAAAACTAAAATTAATCATCTGAGTTCATTTACCCTAATGTAATAATTATGTTACTTTTATTTTTACCTAAATCAGAAGCCTACTGAAACAAGAATCAGTTTAGTATGGTCTTGAGTTAAGTATTGCTTCACATTTAGAGGGAAAAACCGTTTAGACTACCAAAAGAATGTGAGTTGAAAATTAGAAGGGCATATCTACGATTTTCTGAACATGTACCAAAAAGCTTACGTCTAAAGGGAACAAATGCTTTAAACAGTGCCATCACTAGGCATCTTCTCGACATGGGTCATGAGGTGAACGTCGAAAAGTCGTTCAAAATTATCAATAAGCAAAATAGCTCAATTTTCCTTAAGTTTGCTGAAGCCATTTCCATCAAGCGCCTGAAACCTGATTTATGCGTCCAGAAAGAAGCGGTTATCAGCCTTTCTTTGCCCTGGTAACTGGATAATTTCACATCTCTTTCCTCCGAATGTGAAATGCTAAAAGTTTCCATTGTGTTTGATTATTATTGTTCGGAATTGTGGTTAATATTGCATATTTATATATGTATATATTTTCAGTGTATGAGTATATTGATCGATTGATTTTTGTTTAAACTGAACTCTGTGCAAGTATGTTAAAATTGTTGTTGTAGGTATACTTAATAATGTCTTTGCCATGTAAGCAGCTGACGAGAAGGCAACGAAATAAAGATGGTACCATTTTATTCTGCTAAAACTGTAGTTCTTGCTTTGTTCAAATTCATTAAAGGGAATAAATGTATGAAAATTATTTTAATTCATGAATGATCCTCATCCAGGCATTAAGGAAAACAAAACACGTAGTTCAGTGAAGAGTCTCTTTTCGGCGGCGAATTGATTTTCTTAGCTGTACAATCACAAATATATATATATATATATATATATATATATACATATGAGTTATTTTATATACATGTGTACATTAAGTTCATCAAACCAAATACAACTGGTTATAGTTATTTTAACTAAACAGGTGAGAATTATTAATTTTTGGGTAGAGTTATGTAATACAAAAACGGTCAAGAAAATTGGGTGTTAATGAAAAAAGGGTAGTAACAAAGGTGATGAGTTGTCATAAACAGTTGTTAAAAAGGAGTTTCGTAATAACATGAACAGTTTGATTATTGAATTGTACTCAGGATATACATAGAAACAAATTAGAGAATGCGAAATTACGTAAGAGTTCTAAGCGAATACGAGAATTATAAGCAATTAAAGAAACAAAATTAAGTCATCAAGAATCAACAAAGTTGTTACCATGATAATAGAAGTGGTTGAGTACTTCTCTTTTGTATGCACAGCTTCGGTTTTATTATATGTGAATGGCGGGAGCTTAAGTAATACAAAGAAGATGAAACTATACTGCCTTTGGTAGGTTATTCTTGACTCTGTAGATTACTTTGAAGTCGGCGTTTGTTGAGATGAAATGATCATTGTTAACTAAGTGTTCAATTATAGCACTCCTTATAGCACCACTATTGTCTTCTTGCAACCATTCTGGATAGTGGTCTTGAATTTTCTTGAACAGGATGCTCATCGAACTACCCATGTATCTGGCTCAACAGCGGCAGGTGAATTGATATACGCGGAATCTTGTCCTTAAGAGCTTCTGCAAATCAGTGGGCGACTGGAGAACACCATTCCTAGCGTTGTTGCAAAGAATGTTCTTCTCAGTGATGATGTAATCCTTCTCTTGAGAATATAGCTTGCTGAAACTCGCTTGAAATCCAAGTTCATGTAGAGTTTATTTTTAGGCGCAAGTTAAATTTCATTCCTTCAAATTCTTGGTTTGATATTTTTGTCAACGAACATTGGGGGGAGTATCGGTTTTGGATGAAGATCTCCCTCAAAAGATCTAATTCTATTTCTAGAACATCCGGACTACAGATGCGTTGAATACGGGTGATAAGCTTGTTGGTTGACCGTTAAAAGTAGCTTTTCTATGGATCGATCCTCTTAAGGTCCCATCACTTCTTCTTGTTAGTTCCACATCATGAAAGCGAACTTTTGATTCGTTTTCCATTTCAAGAGTGAATTTTATTGCTGAATGGCAACAGTTCAATATCTGCAGTAGTAAATCGGAGTTATTACTGTTGCCACAAATAATCAATGTGTCATCTACTTTTCTTTCATACAATCGAGGCTTGTTTCTCATTGGCTGAACTCAGTATTCAGCGGGAAAAATCGGAATGTGTAAAGTCATTTATAACTAACTATCTATCAACGTTTATCTCTTTTTTTTCAATAATTCACTTATAACTGAAATGTAAATATCAGAATACTTTTGCTATATATAAGATAACCACACCTTCCCGTATATGTTTGCAAATGTTTACAGAATAAGTGAAACGGTAGATAAGAGATATAATACCGTATAGTTAAATACATAAATTGAAATAATATAATATACACAAAACTTTGATTATTTACAGTGTATTTGCCTTGCCTAAATATTCTGACAACAGAAGTCAAATTTTACTACATATATCACTACAGTATGTCACTTTCTTATTATTGAAGTGCACCGTGTATTTTTTGGTAAAATAAATAACCATATTAGTAATATCAACTTCTTTGAACTAGTTTATTCTTTGATAAGAACTTTCTTTTGCCACACACATGAAACTATCAGTTTTTTTATATTTTACTAGCAGCCATGCCTCCCACCAGCCACCTGCCTCACTTCCGCACTGTTGTTATTATCTTACTTGTTATTCAAATAACTAGGCAGTTCTTGATTCACTTCGGTGTAGATCTACACACACAAGGAGGCATACCGTTTAGAAGCTTGTCTATTGACAAAGTAAGCAGTACAATCATGAAACATGTTGAAAGAGTTAACTATGTCAAGTAATGACAGAATAATACTGGAGTTAAAGGCTTCCGGTAGATAAAAAATCTCGGATAACACAAAAAATTTTGGAGTAGGTTTACAATTTCTTGAGCAGCAATGTAACCAGTTAATTATTCATGTGGAGTTTCAATCAAAACGACAATAATGTAAGCTATAATATCATCCAAGCTGAAAGCTTGATAACAGAAACTACCGTAACTACTACTACATCCTGTCGATTGTCTTAATAGTCTGTTATAGGATGGTTATCCCTTTGGGTTCCTGGTGGGATATTACGCTTCAACAGAGCATTTCGATTTCGCCCTGTTCTCTGAAGTCATCTTTAGCTGGCTGGCTTCACGATTGCCCATAAGCTCTCATATCCTCTTCACACATGACCAACTTACTCCATGTCACTCCCCGAACCATATCCAACTCATTGTCTCCCATCTGGGTTTTGCTGGAGCTATGGTCTGGCATTCCAATTAAATTGACAGTCTTTTCAGTCTTTCTGATCCATACAGATTTTCTTCAGAATATTTTCTGGGCAGTAGATTATTGATTGGTTGATTTCGAGAGATCCTTGTTGCCAATTCTTTTTAGTTGGCCATCTGTTCACCTTGATATGATTATGAGCAGCAATCAATTGTGCTCGAAACGTGGTCATCAGTAAATATTACTGTATAACACTGTAAGACTTTATCAAAATGAATGCAGAAAGAGTCCAACTCCAAAATATCCTTTCTTGACGTCCAACTAACAAGACGAGAACAGGATGGAACACTGAAAAGATCTATCTACAGAAAGTTGACGTGGAACGAACAGCTTACTGACTTTCACAGTTGGGTACCTCAATACACCAAACGAAACCTGATAAGTTCACTCAGCTACAGAATTTGCATAATTTGCACCCCGGACACCATAGAAGATGAACTGGACAATCTCAAGAGAATCCTCATCGAGAATTGTTATCCAGAAAGATTTATTGCAAAATCTATGAATCTTAGACCACAAAAGCCACCCATGCTTAGCGTTCCGAAAAAACTACTCTACATGAACCTTCAATTCAATGGAGATATATCTGCGGAAACACTAAAAAATCGACTGTCATGCTCACTCAAGAAGACCTTCTTCGCAGCTGAACTACGACTAACCTCCACAAAACCTGTGATTCATGTGAACGTGAAGCGTAAGCTACCATTGTTGGTCTCGTCAATGTGTATTTATCAATTCACCTACTCGTCTGGAGCCAGGTATGTCGGCCGTACCCAGCGTTCGCTTTCCAAGCGTATCACCGAACACTTAACAACATGGTTTTACAAGGGAGAAAAATGATGCCCCCGCAGCTCCATCTTGGAACATCTGATAGAATCCGGACACCCAGCTGCACCACAAACAAACTTCAAATTCGTCTACAGAGTAAGAAGTAGTCTTCCTGAAGGTGCACGGATCAGACTTCTTCAAACTGCAGAAGCAACGACGATTCACTTACTAAGTCCTGAACTCTGCATACAGAAGTTCGTTCAATCACTACACATGCAATGGACGTAATCTATCTCATTATCCGACAAGTAAATTCTACCTAATCTTTTCTTTTCTGTCTCTTCATTAGCATTATTTTGTCTTCTCAATTGTAATATTTTACATTTTCAACTTTCTTGTTCTCTACGCCACTCGATTTAATTTTTACACCTCACTACCACATGGTTACTGACTTGACCAACGCTCAATTTCTAGTCATTTATGTTACGTCATCCAACTTATTTGATCAATTCCAGTTCTAATTTAAATGGCATTATTCTCTACCCCACTTCCATTTAGTCTCCACCTGCAATTACCTCAGTTGTTACCCTGACCTAAGTTGAAACACTTTAGTCAATTATATTTCGTCATCTAACTTACTAACTCAATATTACTTTCGTTGCTGTCTGATTAACCCTGTTTCCATATTAGATCTTTCTTGTATTACCTGGTCAATTATCTAAACTTGACAAACCTCACGTACACGCACACACAAATGATATATATATATATATATATATATATATATATATATTAACAGCTTTATTCGAAACGGTATTTGTGGTACAGGTATGGAATTTTCAGCGTGCATTACAATATATTGCATCTAATTACCTCATAAATTTTATAAGATTTTTAAAATCAAAAAAATAAATAAACAACGCCAAAAAATAAAAGATAAATAAAAATAAAAAACAGCGTAGCGTTTAATTTTCAAACAATGCACCACAGGATATGAAATATAAAGTATCCACCTTGAAGGAACTTATTTTAAGATGTACAATGAACGTTCATTTCTTATTCAATAAGGAATATTACAGACAAATTGATGGTGTAGCTATGGGTTCCCCATTAGGCCCAATCCTATCTGATTTTTTCCTCGCTAAGTTAGAGAATGGACCACTGAAAGGAGTAATTAGTGACTTGGATTTCTACTGTCGATATATGGATGATACATTTCTGGTCATAAAAAACGAGGACGACGCAATGAACATCCTTGACAAGTTTAATGATGCCCATTCAGCAATAAGCTTTACCATAGAGAAAGAAAGTAATGACAATATCTCATTCCTAGACGTCTTCATGGCAAGGAAAGAAGATGGCACACTAAGAAGGAGTGTGTACAGGAAACCTACTACAACAGGTCAGTACACTCATTTTTTGAGTTTTGTACCTTTGAATTATAAACGTAACCTGGTAAAGTGTCTGGTCCATAGAGCTAGGTTAATCTGTTCAGACGACTGCCTCAATGAGGAACTAAAGATTATTAGAAAATTACTTAGAAAAAGTGGTTATCCAGATAAGTTTATTGAGAAAAATATGAATTCATCACCTAGGACACCCACTATAGCAACAGTTCCGAAAAAACCACTGTTCATAAAACTTCAGTTCCTCGGTGACAATATCAGCGAAATAACAACACAACGACTGAAGAATGCAGTTAAAAGAGCTTATTATGCAGCAGAGGTACGCTGTCTCTTCAAAACCACACCTATCCTACGTTCGAGTAATAAGGATAAACTACCTAAATTCGCCTCTTCTATGTGTATCTGCCAGTTTGACTGCAGTTGTGTAGCCAGCTACATCGGGCGAACAATTAGGCAGGTTCATCATCGTATTTCCGAACATCATCCAGCATGGTTAAGCAAGGGACAAACAAGATCTATTCGTAGCGCTATTTTAGCCCACCTTGTAGATAGTGAGCATAAGGTTGACGTTAATACTGCATTTAAAATTATTTATCGCATTCCTACTAATCTTAATTTTGCTTTACGAGTTCGTCTTCTACATACAGTTGAAGCAATAGGAACCCACCTGAAGAAACCAAACTTGTGTGTTCAGAATAAATTTGTACAGCCACTTTCCTTACCTTGGCCTTCGTTACATGATGGTATAAACCGGATTACTTCTTCCCCCTCTCCCTAATATATTTTTTCTTTTTAAAAAACTATAAAAACTATAATTGTCCAAATTATTTTCTTTTCTTTAACAATCTGTTACGTAATCAACCTGTGCACACGCGTATTCCCTAATTGCTCTTCATTTTTCCAAAATTATGCATTATGCAATCCACGTTTTGTAACCATTTCCATCTTTTAATTATACATATTAATTTTTCTACGTTAATTATCACCCCACTGACATTATGACACTGACTAATTATTGTAAAAAAACATATCACCGTATGTATATCACCACTTGATTGGTAAATTGTTGTGTATTGTAATAAAAATGCTATGGATATATATTTGAGTAGAGCCAGAGATGAGAATCTAATTGAAAAGTAAATATTTCTTCGCTCAATCTTTCTCTTTTCTAAATGTCTAAATGGGGATATTTTCTATACTGAAATATAAAGTTGATATGTGATAGAATATGAGAACAACAGTGTAATGGTAACGAGGAAAGGAAAACAAAATCTGATGGGACGATTTGTTAGAGTGCCGCAGTAAAATGATCATGTCATACCTAACGGATTTCTCATCACATAACAGCTGTGCCAGATATGGTATTGTGGAGCTTTTTTATTTGGTAGTTCTAGCATATAGCCTACTATATAGATGCGATTGTATAGCTATGTGAATGAGTTCGCCAAAAAGGGTCTCTTTGCTGAACGTCTTCCCTTTAAAATGAATTTTATCCATAATGGAATTATACTCTATCACAATGCACAAGTTTTATTCTTAAATCATTTGATCTCCAGTATGGAGCCAGAGAAGGAATCAGCTGTTGATAAAAGTCAGTAGTGGCGTGGTCTGTTCAAAATGCTTCTCTTGATGCAGGTGCCAAGTTTCTGATCGATAATGAAGCAGTGGCTGGTTTAAAATTGGTGTTGAAAATCGGATTTTGTTCTCTTTACTGAGTAAAGCAGATTTCAAAATTGATTTCAGAGATTTTACGAGTAGATCACAGATTGATAGCAGTTAGAGAACCATTAGAAAGCAGCAATGGAATACTGCCAGACAGCTGCTGTTTCATCTTAGTTTGCAAATCATCGGCAGTACGCACCCACCACAACGGTGCGAACCCAGGAGCTTCCGGTTACAAGGAAAGCTGGCTCGTATACCATTCAGCCACTGAGACCCACCCGATTCAACGGCCAACATATTAATTCTGACTTCATGATTTGGCACGACCACAACCCTTGTCGTTGGTGGGACATCCATCCACACACACGTGACATCTGTATGGAACTCCAGGTAACTCCATCCTCTAGAAAGTCACTAACGAGCATCAGATGAATTTTCTATGGTTTGGTTTGTAAGGGTGATAAACATCAGTCTTGCCATTCCAATTCTGATTTCGACATCTTTATCGTAGTATTACACGATCGAAATACTTAGGCAAAGTGAAATGCATATTGTATCCCCTACTTGGTAAAATACTGATACCTGTATTCCTGCCATTAGTGGTTATTGTTTTATTCTTTTATGTTCCTAATGGAACATAAGGTTTCAAGATAGAGGCTTGAAGTTTCTGTAACAGTGGTGTTTGCTTTTACGGGATGGAGTTGCTAGCCTCATGCCCTGTTTACCGGTCTTACTGCTGGCTAAGCAAGGTAAAAGAGTGCATCTGTGACCGGGGATAGAACCCCAGACCACATAAGGCGTGGTTGGTGGGCATTCCACTGCTGTGTCACTTAAGTATTGTCTAAAAATCTAAAGTGAACTCATTTCACCAGCTGTCGACTATATATTTTATTAATTTACGGTTATGTTATGCTTAAATCAGTTCAAATAAAAGTCACAATATTTTCTTCAAGGAATACTCACGCTGAGACATAAATTAGAAAAATATGGTTAATTAATGTAGATAAATACAAACGTCAAGTCAGTCAGCTCTTCTATGCGGATCAGAAACTTGGCAGGCGGATCACAAAGAATATTTCCATCAGCCTGTTGCAGACCAGACCTTTATCAACAACTGTCTTCGCTGGCTCTATACTGAAGATCAGATCAGATGGCCGGGTCGGAAAGAATCACCAACAAGAAACTAACTATGGGAACAAACAAAAGAAGAAGCAGTCGCCGACCAACAAATATGCAGGAGGAAGTGGAGATGGATCGGACACTCGCTGAGTGAGGAGGCCGCTGGGTGACATCGCGCGAGCGTCAGGCCATTGCTCGAGTGGAACCCAACAGAATAGAAAGCGGCGAGTGGGTCGTCGGTGCAAGGGTGACATGGAGGAGATCGTGTGAAGAGGAGTTGAAAGAGTATGGAGTAACATGGATGCAGGTGAAAAGTACAGCAGAAGGAAGACAGAAGTGGCAAGTGGAGACGTGGAGTTGAAGCCCTATGTTCCACTAGGAACCCAATGGAACAATTATAAAAAAAATAATAATAATATGTGGACAAGATGATGGAATAATTGCTTGGAAAATTCCTCCTAAACAATCTATTTAAAGTATTGATACCTATTCGAACATTTCAAATAACTTCGTGATTGTTATCCTCTCTTCTCTGAGACTGTCTATCATCGTTCTGACATTTGCATGTAATCCTTGATCCCAGCATTTTGAGTATATTCTACTTGATTCTCAGTTGTTGTTTGTTTTTTATACTGGAAACTAATTTGACCTGTATAGCTAGCTGTGTAGCGGCATTGTTGAATATCGTAGATGTTATCTCAGACAACCGTCTATAGAGCTTTTTAAAATTGTGCATAATTCAAGGAATTTTTGGCTAGCTACACAAAAGAACATACAACAACACGTTGGTTTCGGTCGCTATATAAAGTTGGCAATGTGATACAGCAGAATTCCGTTATCTCCAGTCTTAAGCAATCCAACACACATAACTGATACTCAAGTACTGGTTTATAGGGATTTTGATTAATTGGTTACAGGATTTTATCATGAGCTGACATCGTTTAGAAGAAAGACCATTGGGAAACCTGAGTGGGTGCGTATTGCTAAAGAGTCCTAAACTGGGGCGAAACACTTTTTCAGCTCATGAATGAAATCCTGTAACATAACTTTCATTTGACATCTTACCATATTCGAGAAAAACTTTAAAAATTCTATAGTTTGTTAAGAAAATTTTGGTCTGATTTTGTATTTTGTATTTCTGCTTAGAAAAAGGAAAAGGGAGTTGTCTGTAAAGATGTAACACTTTGTAATATTAATTGTTGCAATCCTGATAAGTCAGTTAATTTCTCTTCTTGTTCTTCTTCTTCTTCTTCTAAACACTATCAAGGAAATGTAACTCTTCACCGAAGAGTGATAAAAACAGAACAACAGGGTATTTATTATTTGTGGTGGATCCACTTATAAAAATAAGTTTCGTAAGATGTGCTTTTTTCCCCCAATCTATTTATGCTTTCAAAATGAATAATTTAACTACATCAAGGTGGTAAACTATTTTAGTAGTGCTTTTCAATCATAAATGCATATGTAACAAACAGTTGATGGTGCGGCTTTCCTATATTATCGGTAAGGTGGAAAAAGCACTAACAAAACATATGAAGACTGTAAAAACTCTTCTTGTTTTGCTAAAGTGTTTGTCATGCCGACTATTGGCAGATTCAAGTGCTTGATAAACTATATATATATATTTGAAATTCTCTCTTTTGTCCCATGGTCACATATCATCTGTTTCCTGGAGTATTCTGTCTAACCACTGTGGTGTGTGTGGGGGGTGGTGGATAAAGTAAATTATATTTCAGTTATGCCTGATAAATAAAAGACAGCACATACACAGAAAACTGAGGAAAGCAAGAAGAGAGGAAAAAACATCAAATGAACACCCCGATGGCGGTAGACGAGGCAGAATGAAGTGAAAACAGAAGAAGTAAAGCTTCTCAGACTCACTTTCACATTTAGCTGGTTTTCAGAAATTGTTGGGTGTGATGTGGTAAGGCGAGAAGCGTATCACTTGCACTCTATGACTTAATTTCTAACTAAAAAAATGTATTTTATCATTTCTTGTAAGTTGGTTTACGCTTCTTCCTTTTTTGTCACAGTCGTTTTTGAATAAAAGCTGAGATTGGTACATTCTTGAGATTGTTTAGTGAGAACCTGAACTGTTTCTTAACAACCTTATTTCGGTTGATTTAGAAGTCTTTTGAAGTGTTCAGTCCAGTGTTTTGTTTGCTCCACTTCTTTGGTGATTAACTTTCCATTGTCATCCTTTACTGGCTTAATCTGTGTCGAAATTTTGCCCGATAGGTCCCAAGTTGTTTGGTAGAGTATGGAACCCGAAAGGGAAGCGGCGAGTTGGTAGTCCAGGGGTGACTTGGAGGAGGTCATGTGAAGAGGAGATGAAAGCGTGTGGGCAGACTTGGAGCGGGGTGAAAAAGTTGGCAGAAAACTAGACGCAATGGAGATGCGCGGCAGAAGCCCTATGTTCATCTAGGAATGAAAGGACATAATAATAAAAATATAAATAATTTCGTACATTTCTTTACCTGAACTACCATTCTTTCTCCGAATAAAAATTTTTAAGTTTCATGTTTTTTTAACTGATCACATTTCGAAAAGAAATGTGACCTATTATTGCTATTTCACATTCGGAGTGGAACATGGGGCTTCAAGTCTACGCTGTGTGATCTCAGTAGAAGTAGTGTTTCTTTTTACAGGATAAGGTTGCACACCTCACACTCAACCTTTCCTCTTTGGCGTGTTTTACTACATGTTGGGCAATGTTTAGGAGTACGTCGAACAGGAATCCAACCTTAGAAAACGTCTGGTGTGGTTTGTCAGTGTTCTACCACTGAACCACCGATGGCTTGGCTCCATGGTCTCAGCTAAGTAAGCCAATGAAATAAAAAAAATAATTAGAAAACAACTTGTAATCCCCTTTATATATTAAATGTTTGAATGGAAATGGTACCTTTAGAGATATTTAAAAGTAAGTGAGTACATTATACTGCGTTTTTTGACCTCTTTAAGCATGAAATCGAAAGTGTCGAAAAATCTTTCTTCTTAACACAATAACAGAATTTGCTCATTTTTTTTCACCAAACAAACAATAATTAGGATGAATAAAGTAGGCAGTAATGACCTCTTAACCTTTCTTTGTATTTTGAGTCTAGAGGAAATCTGTTATATGAGTTAACAAAAATGGATAGTTAGGCAATAAATTCCAGTAGATCTCATGGAAACTAGATATTTTGTCACTTAAGAAGCCTATTATATGTGGGTATGTATGAACGATAACGAAACATCATATAAATTTTTTTATATCTTTTGTTTTTCTTTTGGTAATTGTAACGGAAAGATTGTCTTGGAAATCCTTCCTCCTGAACGATCGAACTAGAATATTTGGATTTGATAATATTAGGTAGTTGAAGGTAATCGGCCACAGGAAGCCTTGCTCGACCTAGGTTTGGTGCTAGTCGGCACTCACCAGTCAGTTATCAAGGCGTATCTGCAACCTTGACTAGAGAGGACTAAACACATTACACTAGATACTAGTGTCAAATAAAAATATCCCCTCAGTCCTACAGGGGATCAATCACAAGCCCGAATAGATCAGTGGTAACGTCTCTGACTGTGACACTGGGTGACGTGGTTTCGAGTCTCAGGACAGACATGGGTTCCTTCAAGGTAGCAGATACGCCTTGCTGACTGACTGTTGAGTGCAAACTAGCACCAAACCTAGGTCGAGCAAGGCTTCCTGTAGCCGATTGCCTCCAACTATCTAATATCATCAAATCAGTGTGCGCCGTGATGGTGAACTACCTAGAATGGTGGCCACACTGCATACCTGACTGACTGATAGAATTCATTCTGCACCAAAAAAAGAGGACTAGACATATCATACTAGTTACTAGTGTCAAATCAAAATATTTGCATTAATTTCAATGTTTCAATTAACTCTATGATTATTATCCGTTTTTCTCCTATGCTGTATATCATTTTTCTGATGTTTGCATATTATATGTTAACTTGATCCTGATTATTTGTCCTCGTCATTGTTTAATCTTTAATTTCAATGCCTCCCTTAGTAGTCATGAGATACAGTTGATAATGTGTGTTGTTTTACGACTGCTATTTTGTTTGAGTGAGTCAAAATCATTCTTACCTTGGTCTTTCTGTGGGAATTGTTTGTTGTATGATTCTTGTGGACAGAGTTTTGATCCCATCATGTTGGCAATATTCTACATGATTCTAATGGTACTTCTTACAGCTGAATTTAGGTTAACTAACTTCGTCCTACACAACTTAATTTGTACTTAAAAACTTGCCTTGTCTGTTTAGCTGCCTAACAGCACTCACTGTTGAGGCAGTTTCGAGTCCTTGATGTCATTATACATAGATTTAACCGAGAATATTCTTCTTTGTGGAGTTTTGTGACTGTTTGTATCTCAAGAGGTTTTCCGACAAATATATAGCTGGACACAGTGAGTCTGTCTTGGTCGCTACAGTAATTCCAGCAGTTTTGACCAAAGTTCATTATATACTCAAAAGTTTTATTAGGTGTTTGAACTAGTATTTCATGTTCACATCAGACAAATTACATTCTGACGCATGGACCAATCATTATTTTGATTCCGATGTCAAGAAGAAACGGAACTTACCACCACGCTCCCCTGCAATAACAACAGAATTCAAATTTTAAGACAATACCTTTGCGAAATACCCAACAGACTGGTATTGATACATTAAATATCAATATATATATTTTCTCACAGAGTGCGACAGTTCGAGTAATCCTTTATTTTTACTTTTGATCACGGATTGATATCATTTAGAGAACCACTGGAAATCATGGGGTACTAGACAACTGTTTCATCCTATTTTGGAACAGAAGCCAAGACTGGCCTCGTAAAGTGAAGGTCACTGTTTTCAATTCTTCAGTGGGTTCATAGACGAGTGCTAATGAACAGCCTCAAACTGTGACGAAATGATTATCTGGCACTCCCTGATTTTCAATGGTTATGTGACTGACATAGTTCTATGATCATATGTGAATCAAGTTAAATCCCTACAGACTAACTCATGAAAAGTAATCCTTTATTCAGTAACCTTTTGCACGGTGGGTTTATGCAAGCGAATGACAAAATCTCTTATCACTACTTAATGCTAACATTATAAATACATGTAACTCAATTAGCAGGCATTTTAAATGAATATTTTCATAACTTAAAGGACCTTTAAACCTTAAGGAAAGACTGATAATACAGTTACAAACACTTATGATCAAATGTGAATAATTGCATAAATTAACAGCATTCAAAAATACTTTGAATGGACACTGGTAACCAGTGTGACATGTCTAGTCTTTTCTTTGAAGCAGACTGAATTGTACCAGTCAGGTTTGCAATATGCTCACCATTCCAGGGTAGCTCACCATCACATTGCACAGTGATTAGATGATATTAGGTGGTTAGAGGCAATCGGCCACATGAAGCCTTGCTTGACCTAGTTTTCGTGCTAGTTTGCGCTGATTAGCGACGCATATCTGCAACCTTGAAGGAACTCATGTCCCTCCTGAGACTCGAAACCACGTCACCCAGTGTCACAGTCAGAGACGTTACCACTGATCTATTCGGGCTCGCGACTGACCTCCTGTAGAACTGTAGTGGGTAGTGTAATAAATTCTATTCAAGTTAACCTGTATCACTGGTAATACCTTTTTATTACTGTTAGACTCACTCAGTTTCTCATGTATATATACTTCTGGTTAAAACTGTAATCAAGTGGTACACGAGATACTGTTTATATTGTTATTCCTTTTTTTTCAGAAACCAACTTTATTTTTTATAATATTATCATCCCCTTTTCAATCTCCTCCAGTTATCCAGTCGACTATGAAAATTGTTTCATGTTGTATTTCAATTTCCATACTTAAAACAAAGTTAAGTAAATTTAAAAAATTTTATGTTTATTGAAATAAACAAAAGCGGTTAACGGTGTACGAATTTATCAGTCGACTGATTTCATACCGGTTCACTTTTACCTTCATAAAAAAGAAACCACAAAAAACACTTTTAATGTACTAGAGATGCATCAGTATGGGGTATGAAAAGTGCTCATTTAAATCTACGATTTCTAGTTCTCCCGAAGTTCAGATGATATATTTTCGCTTAATGTTAGTTAGCACACAGCATACAATGTTGTTCACACTTCATTTACACTTGGCGGGGAAAATATGCTCCATATCAAATATTTATGGATTTTCATGCATGTATATTTAGTTTAGAAATTCAGTAATTCAGTAAACATTTCATGAGGTCTCGATTGTGTGTAATTCCACAGTTACGTATTTAGACAAAACATCTTTTTTTATAACAAAGGTTTTTGTATTTCCCAATGAATGAAAAACAAAACGATATTGTTATTTTTACTGACGTTTCGCTATTTAATGCTGCTGCTAATAGGTTTATCAAAGTATTATTAAACCGGAATTTACAAAATCTCAGCGTATATATAACAAAGAGTTAAGGGGTGAGAAAATACACTTGGGTCAAGTTAAAAAGACGTATTGAAAGTCAAAATAACAATGAAGATCACTAAACCAAATAACGAAGGTAATAGTACATCTGTTATTATATCAAAATAAAGTTTACTAACTTGATCATCGTTCGTTAGTCTGGGGTCATCATGCACACTACGGAACAACCTTGTCCAAATAAAAGACCCAATCCTTAAAGATTCTCTATCTAATTGTGTCTATAAAATAAAATGCTCGGAATGTGATGCAATCTACATCGGACAAACATCTCGGGAAATCAAAATCAGAAGAAATGAACACCGTAGAGCATCTGTTCGACTACCGAGAAATCCAGTTGAACTAGAAAAACTTGAAAAATCGTCAGCCATAGGTCTACACGCTATAGAATCAGGCCACAAAATTGATTTTGACAATATTGAAATAATCCAGAAAAACTTCAGAAACCACAAAGAACGTCTAATATCAGAAGCACTTCATATCAAGTGGAATCCAAATTGCCTGAATAGGAATGATGGACTAAAACAGAATCTGACCTGGCTACAACACCCCCCTTCCCCATGAAGTAGCAAAATCAACACAAATGTGATCAGCAAGTTCACTCTGCAAACACACACTACTTTCATAATTCTACACACTGATAAAATCCAACAATCTACACTTGATTTTGTTATCTTTACCTATTCTCCAACTCGACAACCAAAATGACCTCATGCTGACAAACGATAATCGAGTATTTCACAATCTACACTTAATTTGGTTACCTTTACCTATTTTCCAACTTGATATCCAAAAATGACCCCAGACTAACGAACGATGATCAAGTTAGTAAACTTTATTTTGATATAATAACAGATATACTATTACCTTTGATATTTGGTTTGAACGATCTTCATTGTTATTTTGACTTTCAATATGTCCTTTTAAGTTGAACTAAGTCTATATTTTTTTCTCACCCCCTAACTCTTTGTTATATATACTCTGAGATTTTGTAAATTCCGGTTTAATAATACTTTGATAAAGCTATTAGCAGCAGCATTGAATAGCGAAACGTCAGTAAAGACAATATCGTTTTGTTTTTCATTCATTAGGAAATACAAAAACCTTTATTATAATGAATATCATATACCCAATGCCCAAATTTTTTCAAACCGTTAAAAGTGAACTTGGTTTGGACATATATAATCAGTAAACAGTTATTATAAAATAATTAAGCTGTACTCTATGAGAATATTAGTACATTATACAGTGTTACATAACAAGTGAATTCCTAGTTATGGGTATAATACAACAAAAAGATCCCTCGTATCAGCTTGTGTAGATTATTTAAGGAAATAAACTAAAGCATCCCTTTGTCTTCATCTAGAAATAATGTAAAATATATTTCATATTTCTAGCCCTAAGTGAAATGTTCTCTTTTAATCATTTGATTGACCAGTGAATTAAGCTCAGATAAGCTAAGGAGTTCGTGAACTGTGAGCCGAAAACATAAACGTACTAGGATAGTAATAATAATAATAATGATAATAATCTACTTTATTCCAAAGCACACGGTACTTATATTACAGAATGGAATTCTCAGCGTTTGACACACACAATATTGCATCTGATTTACTTAAAATATAAATAACATTAAAAATTAAAACAAAATTAATCCCAGGAATTTGTCCACATTTACGATATAAAGTCAGAAATATTCGAAGCATGAAGTGAGAATATTAAATATAATAATAATAGTGATAATAACAGTGAGTTCGTTTCAAACAGTATTATCGATTTAGTTTGGAAATTTTAGCATGTTATCATAGAGTATTGAATCTAATGTTCTGTTGATATAGCAGCATGGTGAGGGGAAATACAAAATTAACAGTTATAACACAGCTTAGATGATGTTCACACTTATGAAAAAAATAAACAAAAAGGAATACAATAACAATAAAGTTTGGTACTGTAAGGGTGGAAGAAATGGTTTATTCAGTAGTGCAAAGAAGGTTAGTTAGTTCATGCCTAACACTATTTTGATCATACAAAGTACGTGTCAAATATGGTATAGTGGAATCTTTATACTTAGACTTACGTGCATAAAGTCTTTTGAAAAGATTTCTTGTTTTACCTGAGGAGACAAAACGTGAAACCTGTGCGAAAAGTGAATGCTCACAATCTGACAAAATTCCTTTAGCAAGTTTGTTGCATGAAATCAAGTGCCTATCAGTGACAATCTCAACGATATGGCCCAATGGGATAGGATGCTACTCATCCTACTGACAGTCTTCAGAGTTCTACGAAGTATGACATAGTTTCTTTTAAGCAATCCAGGAAAGAATAAGAGTGGACAGTAAAGAAGAATGGGTAAAATACACAGGTTGACAAACTGTAAGTGGAGGAGTTGGGTTATGCCTGAGTGCCTTAACTTCTTAATGTAAAAAGTCAGATGAAAAATTCTTTTAGATATCGCTAAGTCATGGGAAGACCAGGGAAGGTCAGAAGAAAGCATTAATCCAATTTAATTAACTTCAGACTTGATTTCTATATCAGTAGCATCAATACTGAAACGGCCATCGCAGACAATAGCTTCATTTAACTTTCTTTTATATCGGAAAGTGAAATCAACAGTCTGACATTTGGAAGGATTTAGTTTAAAACCATTAGACGAAGACCATTTGCTAATTTCTGATAGAAAGCTCTTTATCTTAGCACAGTCTAGCTAGGAGTTAACAGACATTGAAATAGTTAGATCGTTCACATACTTAACAAAGTTGATTTCATCAAATTGAGGCAAGTCATGCAAGAAGAGAGAAAACAGAAAAGGAGAAAGAATATCGCCTTGAAGGACACCAGCCTCAGTAAGCAATGAAATGGACGACTTTCCCTTGCATACAGTGTACCGCTTTCTTCCTGAGAAACAGGAATGCAGCCATTTGACATTATAAGCTATATGACAAGCATAAAACTTATTTGTAGCTGAAACCAGTAAGGAAACAAGCTTCAAGTCCATTCAGTAATACAAGTAACTCACCTCTTAGAATTGACAAACCTGATGTGACGGAAGGTTGACTTATCCAATCCCTCAAATGTGTGAATATTTTCATTAACAACTTCAAGTTTAATGACATCTGGTTAAAAATTAGCACCTGTCAAGCACACCAGTTCATAAAATCATGCTACTTGGCTTTTACATTTCCTACATGTCAGAGATCATCCAGATTATTAGAATATTCTCATTTCATTTACTTAAACAAGTAAAATAATTTGTACATTTATATTTTCTTTCTTTACAATCTTGTAGGTCACTTAAAACGAAAGTAAGGGGACAAGTATAAACAAAAAGTAAATCAAGAGTTTGACTGTGAACTGATATCAGGGAGTACTGGCACTTATTTACTTCTAATGCTGAACTCATCGCGTTCCAAACTAAGGACGTTCTGGTTACAAGTCAAGCTGGTAGACCATCCTGCCACTCTGACCTGATCCGATGGCAAGCCTATGAATTCCAGCTTCTACCAATTCGTAATTTTAGCTCTATCATCAGTCATTGTCATTGGTGAGTATTCATCCTCGCCTGTCGGACATGACTCATCATGAGAACTGCAGGCGATTTCGCCCTCTAGTTGGTCACTAGCGAGCATCAGATATATTTGTAGGGATTTGATCTGTTTCAAGTTTGATCGTATCAGCGGCAGAGATTTAACGGAGGTTGCCTCCTTCACTTATCTGTCCAGGGAGCATCGTTTCAACTACCGGTTGAAGTCAGCCAAAATCAGTAAGGCAAGATGCGCCTTCATCAACCTGAAAGCAGTTTGGAAATCTTCCGCCCTCACTCAGGATAAGGAACATGATTCACATTTATAACACCAATGTCAAGTCGGTCAGTTCTTCTATACCGGTCAGAAACTTACACTGCGTATCATGAAAAGGATTACCAACAGGTTCCATCAAACTCTGATCAACAGCTTCCTGACTTCGCTGGCTGACTCCATACTGAAGATCAAATGGCCGGCCAGAAAGAATTGTCAACAACAGACTCTGCAGTGGAACAAACCAACAAGCGAGAGCCGATCGCTCAACAAATATGTAGTAGAAAATGGATATGGATCAGGCATACATTGAGGAAGCCGTTGAACGACACTGCACGCCAGGCCATAGTTCTAGTGGAGCCGAAAGGAGAGTGACGAGTGGGCCGTCGGTGCGAGTGTGACATGGAGGAAATCATGTAGGGAGGAAAAGATGAGGGAGTTTGGTAAATTGTGGACCTAGCTGAGGAGAATTGCAGAAGACAGAAGAAACTGGAGATGTGTTGTTGAAGCCTCTATGTTACATTCGGAACTCAAGGGAATACTAATAATAATAAAGTTTGACCATGGACTGATACCAGTTAGAGAACCATCATCAATGAAACTTGAAACAAGTCGAATCCCTACAAACTAACACTTGAAAATAAATGAAGAGTATTCATCTCGGCTGAAAAATTTGTCAACTTGGCAATCAGATGGAAGAAAGCACTTTTTTGTGCAATAGATTAAACTCCAATACTGTTCGTCTTTAGTGTTTGTAGGCATTAGAAACAACTGATGGTTCGGATATCATGACGAAAGAGACTTGACAATCTCAACAATTTTTTTTCATGTTTGTACAATATTGCCAATCATAATATAAATAATTACTACTTTTTTATATTACAGCTCTGCTACAATTATCTCTAATCTGAACCACAGTACACTTTCACTCATTTAAAAAAATATATAAAATTTCCTGATCTTTATTACCCATTATTTGTTCCACAGATTTACTTCTTGAAACTGAAAGAATGACAGGACATTCCAGTGCACCAACCTATAGATATGTATTCAGACAAAATACTGTATAAAATGCGACCTTCACAAGTATTCGTTTGTTTATAATTACTCACCTCAGTACATTCATTGCCGCTCAAAACAATACAGTCGATCTAAAGTAGTTATAAGTGTATCATAGAAAAAAAATATACTCATAAATATGTCTAGACGATAATTAACCATACTTTATTTATTTATTTACAATCTGTCAAAGTTTACTGATGTGATTATTATAGAATAAAAAACAACACTAAATCATTTGATGAATGATGAAGAGATCTTTTAAGCAAGGAGGAGGCTTGAATCTGTGTGGGCTAAACACGCGAAAAATGCACACCCATCCACACATACACGCACACACACACATACACGCACACACACACACAAAACAAAGATGATGCATATGGTCGACTGTCTGAATGATCCCCTCCCCTATTCCTCCAAAGTATAATTTAAACTGTGAAGATGGTAACGAAAGGTATGAAGGAAGGTATGAAGTGTAAATTTATACACGATGAATGGATCATGAAGAGCCAGTCCTGTTTTTGCAGTATAAAACTTTTGTTCACTCACAGATTAATACTACTTTATGCATCATGCATCATCTAATAAATACATCAATTTGAATACCGTTAAAATATTCATCAATCAATCTATTGTCAATTTAAACACCTAATTAAAGTGAAAAGATGAATAGTTCTTAAGAATTTGTGACTCATTCAAATCAATATGAAATTTAGGAGTGATGGAGAGGGGTTTATTATTGTAGCTCATATGGAATGACATTATTGAAGTTCGGCCGGAATGAGTAGAGATGCATTTTATTTTCCATCTAATTTTCAAGAATTAGTTTGTAAGGATTCCATTTGTTTCAGGTTAGATCAAGGATTGATATCAATTAGAAAACCACTGAAAACCAAAAAGTACTGAACAGCTGTTTCATCCTAGTTTGGGGCTTATTGTCAGTATTCACCCAATGGATTAACAGTTGACAGTGAGCATGAAGTTCCCATCGATGATATTCGTCGGTCACCGCGCTAAAATCATGAATTTGTAAAAGTTGGGATTCATGAGGTGGCCATTGGTTCAGGTGGGTTCCAGTGGCTGAATAATATACGAGCTTGCCTTTTAACCAGAAGGTTCTAGGTTCGATTCCTGGATGTGGGTGGGTACTGAAAATGAGTTTCAAACTAGGACGAAATAGCTGTTCAGTACTCACTGATTTTCAATGGTTCTGAAATAGTGAAGATGAACTATTTAAATCTTGACATTAAAAAAAAGCACTACTGGTTTCTTCACCTCAAGCTTTCATATGTAATGTGAAAGATTTCACCTTATCCTATCAACAGGAGAAATCTGAAGGAAGTCACTTCCTACACTTATCTAGGCAGTATCGTTTCAACTAATGCAGCACGGAGGGGATGTCAAAACCAAGATTAGAAAGTCAAGGCAGACCTTCACTACTTTGAAATCAGTTTCGAATTCTTCTACATCCAGCTTTGGGAATAAGACTGGGATTTTCAATAATTAATTTTTAATAATTTTTCCTTCACGTTCTTAGTGGAACATGGAGCTTCAAGCTAGAGGCTTGAAGTTTCTGTAGCTGTAGTGTTTATTTTACAGGATGGGGTTAGTAGCCTCATGTCCAACCTTTCCTCTTTACCAGCATTGTTTCTGCCTCAGCGAGGTAAAGGAGTGCATGTGTGGCCGGGGATCGAACCCCGGACCATGTGCATGGTTGGCGAGCGTCCTAACCGCTGTGCCACCGACAGATTTTCGATACCAATGTTAATTCATTGATGAGAAGCATTTTCAGCAAACTACTGTAGAATTTTATTAACGGCTGCCTTCGCTGGCTATGTAACGAAGACCAGTCATATATCCAGAAATGAATGGCAAAAAGAAACTCTGAGAAATAATTAACCAAGAACCTATTGCTCAATCAGGAAATATTCTGAAGAAAATCCATATGGATTGGATACATTCTGGGGTGACAAGTGAGTGACTTCTCTTGTCGGACCCTCAGGCAGAACCCTTAATGGGAAACGACGAGTTAGGGCTGGGTTCTTGGATGACATGAAGGGGGAAATGAAAGATTATGTGCAATCTTGGAGCCAGGTAGAAGGGACTTCAGAATAGAGGGTAAAGAGGAGATGTTCTAGTGTGTGGCCCTATGTATCACCCGGAATACAATGGAAGGATAATATACTAGATGCCAGCAAGTAAACTGGGAGCAATTTAACCATCTACCTCAAAGGACACACTAACACCAAAAAGTAGGTTATGAATGCTGTAGTTAGTTGTCAATTTAAGTCAGCTGATTGCCTGTTAAACGTCGTTTTAAGACAAACAAGAAAGAATCCATGGTATGGAGCTTCTTGTTAACTGTTTCTCGCTAATAAATCTTGTTGTGTCACAGCTTACTTCGGTGAGCAGCGGTGAAATATCTACTAACTTGATGTTTATATCCAGACCCTGTTGTACAGACCCCAAGAGGCAAATACTGAACAAGTCAACAACTTATTATTCTAGCTATTAGCGTCATAACGTTTGCGAATTGTAAACAAGTAACGGCAGAACACAGTGGTATTTGGTAGGAAAATCGTTTATTTGGCAAACTATATTAACCTTGTTTAATTCAAACCGAATTTTCCTGTCGATTGATTGGACCGATGTTATCATGTAACTTGACTTCAAGTTACTTCAAGTCGAAACATCTGCACAAGGAGCCGATCTGTCAACTTGAGACCGAGCACTTCGGTTCAATCAATCGATTGGAAAATGTGAAACTGAATTAAATAATTAATAAAACCCGTTGCAGAAGAGGTGACTGTTGTAGTCACAGTGGTCTAGTGGATAAAAACTCTCTGACGTATGAAAAAATACGGGCAGTGGATTCCAGCCTCCATGGGAACACCATCACTCACTGGGGAAATGCAGATAAGTCCAGATGAAGAGTCCCTAATGGGACGAAATACGCGTCCTGCATCTCAGTGCCAGTCAACATCCATAAATTGACTTACAGGAAACTTGCACTGAGATTTCAATTCTCAAGAGTTATTCGTATTGTCTTCGTTTCTTGCTTTTTAGGTTGTTTCATAATAAGCTTCATTTTTACCCCTATCAGATATCAAATTAACAATTTTTAGTGTACAGCTTTCCAGATGGGGGAGGAGGGGGGTGAAATTCTCACCGAAATTTACTTTATAAATCATATCATTCAGATCAGAAAGTGTGGTAATCAAGAAAGCAAGCATGTTTGCATAAAACTATCCACACTGAAATGAGTAGTTGTCCACCAACCATTAGTGCTTCACTCAAGCCAGTCAGATCAAGGTGATGTAAACGCCAGATAGCCATTCTCTCTGCCCTAGAACTTTGTACACACTGCAAACTGCTAAATAATTTGCAAATTGTGAGTTTACCAGTTAGCCCAAATAGGTAGGCAGGAATCAGATGGTTGGAACTGATTCGACTGTTTGAGCTGAGTTACATCAGGTACATTGATAATGACCAAAACGACCATCTGGTGTTTAGATCACGGAGATAATCTAGCTGGCCAACAAGCACCACAACTACTCAACTCAATCATTCAATAGTGAGTGTATAGCTTTGTGCATCAGATTACTTGTCATATACCAAATCTTAAGTAGTATCCGCTTATAAAAGTGACTAGAGTAGAGAATGAAAAAAATAGTGTATTTGCAATGAATAGTGTTCTCTGAGCTGGTTGGTTTAGTTGTGGAGCTTTCGTCGTCCACCTTCTCGACAACATCCCCACTAAGAGCAATTTTTGGCATAAATTGAAATGATTTAAATTTCTCCATGAGTGATAGAATTACGTCTCCCGGTAACCATCTTTACATATGTATTGACCATTTTCTATTGACTTGGATTTTAAACTTTCTAGTCACTTGATTTACTTTTTATTAGTTGGTATATTTGGTCTATATTAACGTGTTTGTTAATTGCATATTCGTTGGAGTACCAGGCTTCGAGGAATTCCCTGACTGCACTTTTCGTGCTTCCTCTGTCTAAGATTTCGACATTATCCCAGTCATCACACTGATGTCCATAGTTGTCTATATGCATTGATATGAAAAAGGAATATATATCGTGTCTTTTCACGGCTGATTTGTGTTATTGTATTCTGATTCGAAGGGGACGCCCTTGTTTGACCGATGTAATACCTGTTACAGTTCATACAGTTTATTTTGTAAATGGTATTAATTTCATCTGCTTTTTCTGTTAGATCTTTCGGTTTGCATAATATCGAATTAAGTGATTTGACTGACTGGTTGGCTTGTGTACTATATCTATATCAAACGGTTTCAATATCCTAGGTGTCATTTCAGAGATATTTTTCATGTATGGTAGGATGAATTTTCTTGTGTTCTTTGATGATGGTTCCTAGTTGGTGTTGTGATTCGATTTTAAACACTTTTTGATGAAATTTTGTGGATAACCATTCTTCCTGAATACATATGTAGAGATGGTTACCGGGAAATGCAATTCTACCACTCATGAAGAAAAATTTAAATCATTTCACTTTATGCTAAAAATTGCGCTGAAGGGCGATGTTGTCCAGAAGGTGGACGACGAAAGCTCCACAACTAAACCAGCCAGCTCAGAGAACACTGCTAATTGCAAATCATCCACCTAAGCTACAAATCTTTCTCTGTTATTTCAAAATAGTATATTTAATTGTATTTTACGCTATTCATTCACTGAAATTTCTTTATTATGTTTTTTTTTAAATTATACACACAACGTTATAATTCAAACGATTTTTTCTTTAAAAAATGTAACAATACCGCGAAAATTTGGTTGCTTTTCATTTCAATTTTATCCAGTTTTTCTTTTTTTATTCCCTGAAGAGTAGTCAAGATTCCTTTTCTATGTAAAATACCCTTTATCATATCTGTAGAAGAAAAGAAAAGAACTAAATACAGGAGAAGTAAGATTAAACCGTGGAATGAAGTCTTTGAATAAATTTGTTTTTAATAGATCCTTCATATTTTCAGTGCATTAGTTCAAAAGCAACTCTTTGATCTGCACAACACACCTATTTGGCTATCGGCAAAGCAGAAAGTTAAAGGTAAAAGTAACGTTAATTTGGACTTTTATTTGACTGACAGAGTAATAGGTGTGTGTGTGTGTGTGTGTATGATTTATCAAAGTTGCTGGTTTTTACTAGACTGACATTAATTCCGATTCTTATACTTTGGTTATTCATTTAGGTTATAGTTAAAATTTGTTACAAATATAAGAACTTTAGATGTAAAAGACTTAAATCGAATTCAGAGAGAGAGAGAGAGGGACAGATAAACAGGATATTATTAACCTGAAAAAGTTTGTCAAATGCCCCCAATCTTTTATATCTGTAGACAACAGTGATTACTGAATATTTCGATAAAGAAAGGAAAACGAAATTTGCAGTATAAAATGATGCTATCATTCTATTTCATAGGTTCCATTTCATCAGATGCACACCATTACCTGAAATTACAGTGTTTATATAGATGATAATAGCTTACATTAATGTTTGAGTAGAGAAGAGACACAACTCTACGATCTGAAACTCTTAGACGAAGATAAAAGAGGTTGGCTAAAGTCTAAACCTGTTGATATTGCTAACCGATACCACATACCACCAATGGAGAAGCAGAAGATTCTGACCGAAGAGCATGGAATAGCTCTGAAGAAACTATATGAGAACGATGAAATCGTCATATTTAAACCTGATAAAGGCTCTGGGGTTGTTATAAGGAATAAAGCTGATTATATACATAAAATGATGACAATTCTAAACGGCAAAGAAAAATTCCAAGTAGACAACAAAAAGGATGCCACAATGTCATTTGAAAATAAAGTAAATAAATGTCTCAAAGAACTTCTAATGAAGAAACTAATCAACAGAGAAACATACAATAAATTGAAGTCAAAAGGTGGACGCATGTCGTCTATGTACAGCCTACCAAAAATTCATAAAGCAAATGTGCCTTTAAGACAAATCTTGTCAGTGATTGACTCACCATGCCATAATCTAGTTCGATGGTTAGCTGATTCCATAGAGCCAATTCGAATTAAATTTGCAGCCCATAGCCTGAAGGATAGATATGAATTTTCCGAGGAATTTTACAATGTTGATATATCAGATAAAATCATGGTATCGTATGACGTGACCTCCTTGTTTACAAACATACCACTGATGGAAATAACTGATATCATTTGTAAGCAAAAAGATCTACTACTATTACCGGAAACAGAGATGAAGCGACTACTGCTGCTTCACACAAAAGATATACAATTCGAATTCAACAATCAACTTTACCGACAAATTGATGGGGTCGCGATGGGCTCGCCTCTGTGGCCTATTCTGGCTGATATCTTCATGGGCTACCTTGAACAGATACAACTGAGTTCTGCTATCAATGGAAAAACCTACTACCGCCGATATGTTGATGACACATTTGTTGTTTGCAACGACATGGATCATGCATTGGCATTATATGATCGCCTAAATGAGACCCATCTAAACATCATATTCACCATGGAATATGAACATTTTGCTGCATCTAAATGTATAAAGAACAAACGGAGGTACGATCGGAAAGTCCACCTATAGGAAAGAAACCTAAACTGGGCAATATCTTCACTATAACAGCTTTTGTCCCATAAGCTATAAACGTGGATTAGTGAGGACTTTGTACGACAGAGCCAGGAAGCTATGTTCACCAAACAGGGTCGAAGAAGAATTCGATTTCGTTGAGAAATATCTAAGAGAAAATGAATACCCTAAGGGATTTATACAAAAGTATAGCAGAGAAATAGATAAGAAAGAAAAACATCCAACTGTAGAAAAGAAAAAAGTGTTTATTTGTCTACCATTCAAAGGAGATGCAGTGTCACAAAAGATCGACAAAAGACTGAAAGGTGCAATAAAAAAAGCTACACGTAACAGTATACAGTACCACTCCTTCTTTAATCCACTCAAAACTGGATAAATACCCTGCTGATGTCACCTCCAACTGCCTTTATGAATTTACGTGTACTTCCCGGAGCAAGTACATTGGAAGGACAGAAAGAATGGCTTCTATCCGGTTTTCTGGACATATTCCAAGAAATCTGTGCCTGAAAGGAAGCAAATATTCTCAGAGTGCAATTACCAGACATAATGTTGATACCGGTCATCTCGTAGAGTCCTTCATAATATTAAATAGACAAAGGACAGCAAATTTACTAAGATTTGCCGAAGCGATCACAATTAAACGATTTGAACCAGACTTATGCATACAGAAAGAGAGTGGGATCAGTGATCTCAACTCACTGAACAAATCTTAATCTCATAAACTGTAACCGCTTTTGTTTTTTGAGTTGCTATGTGAACCTACAAGCTAACACTGTCTGTTCTGTTAATCATTTTTTTCTGTTTTCTGTCTTCCCCGTCCCCACTCTTTTCAACTTTGAAAGCGTATAAATTGATGATGAAATCTTAAACTAAATATTGTCATGCTTTCATTTTAGATGCATCAATTTTATTGTATCTCTTGTCTACTACCACTCAAACATTAAAGTATGTGATTATCATCTATATAACCACCATTGTAATTCCAGGTAGTCTGCAGATAGATGAGATGAGAACCTGTGACATAGAATGATATCATTTGATACTACAAATTTCGTCTTCCTTTCTTTATCGAAATTTGTCAAGGGAACTAAATGTATGAAGATTACTGAATATTTATTTAGCACATTATCGTAATTATATAACACGAATACAGAAAAACATAAAATCAATAGATTACTGTTCAAAACATCAATGTAAGAAGTAATATCCGTTAATATGACGCTAAACTTAATATCCTATGAATTAAGAAGCATAATACAGAATTTATGACATTGTAGGCTTTGCAGCAGGTCAGGATAGGCATAAAAGGATAGATCTGTTTCTTTTGTAGTCAGAGTTCTGGTTAGTTTAAGTGAATAGCAGTGACCTCTGCTGTTTGAAGTATTTAGTACCTTGAGGATTTTGACGACTTATTTGACACCAGATAGATGATAGAAAAATATGTTTCACCACAGCCTTTCTGACATGTTTGAATCAGGTGGTCTAATATTAAACTGTTGATGGTTTTTACCACATACTTATTTAGCCACATGAAAAACTAATTTCATAGAGCTACCGCCAATAGAATGAGCTCCACAGGAGGAGTTGAATTGCCAGGTACTTCATCTATAAGCTTAAAAATCACCTCTGGTTCTGAGATAATATGGGCTGTAGTTTGCCAGCATTAGGAGTTCTTCTAATCGACTGTTTTTAACATGTTTAATATTCCAATTGGTATATCACCTCTGAATTGTAGTCATATATATATATATATATATATATATATATATATATATATATATATATATATAGGCTTCGTGTTCACAGATGTAGGATAGTTCTTTTCGACTTTCTTGGTCGTGTATTTCATGACATAAGTTTTAGGATATTGATTTTCACTTTAGGTGTCATATACATTCATTTACATCTTGTAAACATATAGCTTTAATCGGTCTATGTCGTAGGGGTCCCAAAATCAGTCTAAATATGAAATCAGACTGACTCGAACCTTCTGAAATACTCTCCAACCAGAAAGCCAATACACATTTTTCAGCCACAGAACACATCCTACCTGTGCGAGGACCATCATCACTGGACATTAACAGTGATTATAAGTTGTGGACATTTCGCATGAAGTCCCTTCTCACAGACCTCTCTCCACAAGTCCAGTATGATCGGATCATGCTAGTAATGAGTGATGCCGCGTTAGGTCATGCAATCTCTGGGGGATTCTCTCCATCCAAGCCGCTCAGCTACAACTGGCACATCTTAGACGAATGCTTCGCAAAAACTTCTAGCACCTCTGCATACATTCACACCTTTCTTAGCCGCTGTCAAAAACCAGGTGAAACAGCTGTCGACTACCTCCATCAGCTTCGCGAGATCGCGTCTTACGCATTTCCTACCCTTCTCAATTCCAGCCATGATGAGGTTATTTCACTCGCTTGCAAAAGGCCTCTTATCGTATGACCTCAAGTGCCAGCTACTATGCCAACCAGCCAAATCTATCTCAGAAGCCCTCGAGGTAGTCAAACGATTCGACAGTGTGGAGCACATTCTCTCATCAACCGCCAGTACGTCCTGTTATGTAGTAGGGACCGCTGGGCGAAGAACACCCGTCCCAGCTCCACGACAGCGCCGCCCTAATGTTCCATCGCCAGCCCAATCTACAACGCCATCTGCAATTCCTCCCAGCAAATGTTATTACTGTTGTCGGTTCGGTCGCACAGCGTGGAAATGCGTTCATAATAAAAAACCTTAAGGTGAGCCAACTCTTAATGTGTCCTTATTTGGTAAATGTTTGAAATCTCCCCTTATCCTTGAGGGAAAATTCAGGGCGTAAACGTAACTTTTCAGTATGTATGTATGTATGTATACTTCGAAGTATTGGAATTATGTACTTACGTTTCTACCGAGAATGAATGCCTCATATACAAATATATGTGGATGAAAACATGTAAATAAAATTTTTGTCTGCTACTTCTCCTGTAGAAATTCTTTTAATATCAGTAGGTTACTGCAAAATGACCACATTTCCAAATAGCCTTTCTTCTACCATTGCAAAGTATTTGGTAGCACTTCAGCTATTCACTTCATAAATCACTGATAATATTAGGTGATTAAAAAGTGTTGTTTGTCAACACTTTATGTGTGGATGAGAACTTCATTCAACCTCTTACATCCTTATTTACTACTCAGATATGTTTATTATCACTTTTTAAAATGAGGTGATAAAGATAACCAACCACCACCACCAACAACAACAACCAGCACCGATCACCATCAACAGGAGAGACTTGACAGAGGTTACCTCCCTCACTTATCTGTCCAGGAAGCATCATTTCAAATGCAGGTGGAACGGATGAAGACGTCGAAGTCAGACATAATCAGTATGGCAAGATGCGCCTTCACCAACCTGAAGCCAGTTTGGGAATCTTCTTCACTAACTCAGCATAAGGAACATGATTCACATTTACAACACCAATGTCAAGTCGGTTCTTCTACACGGGTGAGAAAGTCACACTGCGTGTCATGAAAAGGATTTCAAACACACTAATGCAGTTTTTCATCAACAGCTTCCTGCCTTCGCTGACTGGCTCCATACTGAAGATCAAATGGCCGGCTAGAAAGAATTGGCAACAAGAGACTCTGCAGTGGAACAAACCAACAAGCGAGAGCCAATCGCTCAACAAATATGTAGGAGGAAATGAAGATTGATCGGGCATATGTTTAGGAGGCCATCGAATGATATCACGCGCAATGCAGATCATGTGTCGAAAGGGAGCCCGAATGTGAAGTGACAAGTGGGTCGTCGGTGAGAGAGTGATACGGAGGAGAACATGAGAGATTATGGTCAATCTAAGAAGCAGGTGAAGAGGACAGGTGAAAATAGAATAAAGTGGGAATGTGTTGTAGAAACCCTATGTTCTACTTTGAACCCAAGGAAATAGTAATAATAATAATACAGACGGTAGCATCGATAGGTCTCCAAGGTTCAGACCAAAATATTTGGGTTTTCATCATTACTAAACATTTAATAGAGTATCAGTGACTTTTGCTAGTTTCACCAGATCTTAGTTGCGGTCTGTTTTATCCAGGCACTGTTGTTTTGTGTTTGTTTGTTTGTTAGATCACAAGTGTCACGGTCTGTTTTTCCGAATAATTTTTATCTTTTAAAACTGAAACTAGGCATTTAACTTGTGTGAATATGACCTTTATAAAAATGATTAATTATTTTCATTTCTTATCGATGATTTTTTACAAGATTTATTGTTTTGACACCATGTGCATAACACTTGTGATTCATTTTGTATTCACGTTTCTTCTCATACAGAAAAGATAAATTACTTTTCGAGTATAATCGCACCGTTCAAACCATCCTGACTGATTGATACGTGTGACGCGGCAAATTGGTTTGGGAATAATTCTTTTTTTTAAAATATATAATAAAAAGCTTACATCAATTGAGTTTGAAAAATGGGATGTACCATTAAAATCATGTCTATTTCATATATATATATATATATACTGGGATCAAGTACTGTGTTCACAATGTAAGAAATTTCTGTCTGTGTGTGCGTGCGTGCGTGGCACCGCAACGTCTGAAGAAGAGAACAGTATCTGTTCTTTCTTTTTTCTATACTGCCTTGTTCATGTGATTACATTTGTTGTTCATCGGAAGATAAACGCTATTGTTATCTGTTATCCATTTCACGCTTTTCGACTGCTTCACCAGTTGACAATGAATGTATCGAAATACTTTTGATCATATCTTTGGCCTACAACTTAAGAAAATGCACATACATATAATATTAATCATACAAATAATTTATTTAAAATATAACTATAAAGTCATAGTTATAGAGATACGATGCTTTATTTAAAAGTCGCTACAATGATTTCACACATTCTGTTTATCATTGTAAAGTACTTTAAGAATAGGTAGGTTGACAGTTATTCAGCCTGAGAATAACTTCATAGTTCACTAAAACACTAAAACTTTTCTTATATTTATCAGTAAATATCTCAGTATCAGTCTTATGTAGTTAACCGGATAAAACCGCCTTATTGATGCTTGAATTCAACCAGTTTTGGATGTTTTAAATTTGCCCATAGATTAGTATCATTTAGAGATCCATTGAAAACCATGAGAGAGAGAGAGAGAGTACTGGATAACTGCTTCAGCCTAGTTTGTGACTAATCGGCAGTATCCACCCACCGAGTCCTGTGCGTCGGTGGCACAGTGGTTAGGACTCTCGCCGACCATCCAGATGGTCCGGGGTTCGAGCCCATGCCGGCGCACACCTGATATCTATGGTCGGCCTGCAAAATTTGGGCTACCGATATCCATGCTGAAAATTCCATACTTGTACCAAAAATACAGTGTGGAATCAAGCTGTAAATCAAAAATCGAAAAATCGAAATCGAGATGGTAAAAACCAATGGTTGGAAACAATTGGTGACATGGCTCAAAATCGTTCTCAATGGCTGGCGCAGATGCATCTACTCCTTGTGACTTTTAATACTCAATAAATAAAATTATATTGTTCTTCGTTATTACTATTCCTTTGTCTTACACCTCTGTTTACTGTCTCTATTATGCATTTCTTCTATTTTCTTCTCTTGCTTTGTGTGTTACATGGAATATGGCGACTTGAACTGGTGCACATTGATGCAAAGTTCTATGTCAAAAACAGACAGACAGATAAACCTACCGAGTTTTGAACACAAGACCTTCCGGTTACAAGGCAAGCTTGTATACTAATCAGCCAGTGGAAACCATCCGATTTAATGGCTCATGAATTCTAACTTCTACCAATTCGTGGTCTATTGTCTATTGATGATTTTAGAGGTTTTGCGATGTCCACCTCATGACCGGTATCAAGGAGATGCCTAGTAATAGCACTACTGTAAGCGTTTGTTTCCTAGAGACGTAGGTCTTTTGGTACATGCTCAGAAAATTGGAGACGTGCCCTTCCTGCTGTTCTCCCAATGTAACTGCTCCCACAGATACACGTAAATCTGTCTACTTTTGACTGCACTAACGAACATGTTTCTCGATGGGTAGGAACCAATTTAGCTGCAGGATAGGTTCTGGCTAGTGGCGTACTCAGTCTTCTGTTGACCACTGCTGAAATATTTTCACCTTTACAATTGAGTTGAATGAAGACAAGCTTTTTTCCCACTGTGGTTTATTTGATGTTTGGGTCTTCAAATCTCCCATATTTTTTTCATGAATCTCTAAAAGCAATCGTTATTTTCCAACATCTTTTCAAGAATCATAAATTCTTCCTCTAACTTAAACTCCCAGTATAAAAACTGTATGAGCGTAATTTTCTGAGCACTGTTCACTAAGTCCACAATCTCCTGTCAACTGACATCATGTAAAATTGGCAAGTATGCTAAAACTTCTCAGTACACAGACTTAATAATGATAATAATAATCTATTTAGGTTGTTCGCAGGTGAGTTGATGAGAAGCTGACGAAATGCATGATAGTGGCACATTATTCTGCAAATCCTGTTGTTCTTGCTTTATGCTTGATTTCTTGATTACCCTTAATGGTATCTAGTAGACTACATCTTGTGATCAGAATAATTTGTTTCCAAAAGAAGCTTGAATTGTGTAGATTGAAAATTAATTTACGAACTGGTAATTTGATCCATAAAATGTGCTTATTTTATATTATGAGCTCCCTACAATTGTAGACAACTTAAAATATGCATAGGATTAGTGAAATAAGAACAGGTATTATTTGTTTTCATAGAGCAGTGGTTCAACATCAGGATAGTAGTTTTACGGAACGCCAAAGAAAGCGGTAAGGTGACGTAAACAGTATAGTTAACACGAAAATAAGGCGCTCATTTGCAACAAGTTTAGAAGAAGAAGCCTACAGCATAATCCTATCAAAGCACAGTAAGAAATTCCGTCTATAATATAGGAAATAGCACTTACAAATGATTTGGAATCAAATAGATGGTATTAATATAGGAACTTACCTGGCGCCGGGTTCAGGGTGATCAAGAAAGCTCTGATCTTGGGTGAAGGCTTACTATTGCACCTCGATGGGTTGAAACTCGCGACGAACCCTAATCGGGTGCGTTCGACCGTGGAGTTTTTGTCAGTGAAGGTGATTAAACCGACAACTTTTATGAGTGCAGCATCACTTTTAGCCCAGATCCTGACAACGTAAACACTTCAGAGTGTGTGATTTTTTGTCACTGAGCTTGTATTTTCATGATAGATGCTTAAATTACGTATTATGTCAAGATTAATTACCGATGTCATGAGATTGCATCAGTTTTGTTGTCTTGATCAACTTATCAAATTGATGAACGGCTTTTTATGGTCATTCTTCTACATTATTTGATGTCCAAAGAAAGTTTCTCTTAGCGCAATGTTTGGAAATGCTTTTCAACTTATGCCTCGTTTATTTCACTTATTCCAAATGAAGGCAGATGAAGCCATTTTGGAATGATAGACCTTAGGAATACTATGCCTGTCTACCACACTGAAATTAGAAATATTTCGTTATGAAATTTTTAAATTCTAATGTGCCTGAGACACTACTAATAAGTATAGTGGATTGCAAAAACCAAGAGAAACTGAAAACTAACTACCATAAATATAATGTAATCAGTATTGGTGTTTTATGATACCAGTTAAAGCACTGAACAGCAAAAGTATGTGATGAAGATGTTGCCTGCAAGAGGGCTATGAAAGCTTCGCAAATTAACTATCCAGCTCAGAGAACACAAACACATATAAAAAATATATATATGAAACCTTCATTAAAATTCTAAATGTTTTTATTATCGATACAAGAATAAATCCTGTACATAGTGGTGGAGTATAATTCCATTGTGGATAAAATTGATTTTGATAAAATTTTCACAATGTTATTCAGTAGTATTTACAGATAAACCACGTTTCAAGCACAATTGATTGCTGCACATAATCATATCAAGGTACTCCTCACATAACTTTCTAACTGTGAGGTCAACTACACAGGTCAAACTAGTAGATCGTGGGTAGTCAGATTATCAGAACATAAGGATTTAGCTAAGGTTCGAAAGATTGACCTCGAGAAGATAAGTAATTTAGAGAAAAAAAAGCTCGGCAAGTGCACTGCAGGCATTAACACACAGCTACACACAATAGGGTGGGAGAGGCTTAAAATTCCTAGAAGTAATACAAGTAGGGGAAGAGAGAGAGAGATTAGCTACTGAATCTTTGTTCATATAACCTACATTCAACACATGCAACAGAAATAAGCCTTTGAAGTATATTGAGAAGCTTCTTATGTTGAAATATAAGATGACTTCCTTTACCATAGAATCCTGAGCAAGAATTCCAACTGTGGATTAACTTCAAGAAACACTGAGTCTGTAGTGTTGATAATGCGTATATTAGACGTATATTAGACCTAAAAGTTGGATAACTATTAGTATAATGAGTCCTTAAAAATCAATCGGTTATTAGTGGTGTATATTATTTGATAATAATAAATTATTGGTAGATGACAAAAAAATCCAGTTACGATGAATTTTAACAACACTTGTACACCAGTATATCCAAAATTACTTTTCACTACGTAATATAAGCTGACGTTTAAATACTGTCATAATTCAGGAACCTTCTGTCTCTTTCAGCGTCTGTCATTTAGAAATGTATCTTTATGTTCATCAAAACTGATGGGTGAACAGATGTCAGCCCGTCTGATATGGCAAATGTCACTAATCACCGTTTCTAATTTTGGTGAAAATTCAAGAAATAAGGGAACCAGTTATTAGTGTGTAAATGACAGCTAAAATATTTGTCATTTCATAGTTTTCGTATCAGACAGGGAAGCATGAAGAACGAAGGGACTTTTAGAATGCATGAGGTATTCAGTATTTAACCCCTTAGTGTATATATTTTTCTATGAAAGCTATTTGCTTGCTGCACATTCATTCATTCATTCATTCAGTCTGATAGCGAAAGTGAGGTTTTCATTGATGATCGTAATAGTGATGATAGCGCTGTAACACAATACACAGAATTCAGTTTCCAATTTTTGTTTTAAACAAGTCGCTTAACAAGACTGCTTCTATCAGGTATTTTCCAAATGACTAGAGTAACATCACACTTCGAAATGATAGAGAAGATTTGTAGTTGAGTTGGATGATACTAGTGTAATTGCATTTTCTGAGCCAAAAAGAGGAACTGGCTGATGATTTCGTCATCTTTTTAGACACTGAAGAGAGGAAACCGTTACTTCAATGACATGACATTTTTTTTGGATGATACCATCATATTTTGAAAAAGTTAGCTTCAGGTAATTTGGCAGCACTTATTAAGTGACTGTTTGAAAAAATCAATATATGTTGATATTTTTATCCAGATATCAGTTATCTTTACTCAAATTTTTCGTTAAGAGAAGCACATAAATCTTTAAAGCGGACAGTGTCCATACTTAATATAATGAACTTTTATCAATGAACAAGAAATAAGCTTTGACTTTGTTCAAAATAATCTAGAGAACGGGGTATTTGAATAAGAATATATTTCTGAATTTTTGTGACGTCACTAATGCGCTTCAGGCATATTGGAATTGTCAAATCTTACGTTTTCGAATAGTTTGTTAAAACTTTATCATGATTTTCAAGGACGTCCTTAAGACAGCTCTCGGAGAAATGAATGACAATGGAGAACTCTTCGCCGACTTCTGCGCCTTCAACGAACTAGTGATTGGTGGCAGTGTATACAAACACAAAGATATCCACAAGGCTACATGGGTGTCATCAGATGGGCAAACCAAAAACCAAATTGACTTCATCTCAATGCTGCTCAAGGAAGTGGAGGCGCAGCCTACTGGACACAAAAGCAAGAGGAGGAGCAGACGTTGGCTCAGACCACTATCTCGTACAAGGGACAATCCAAATCAAATTAAAAGCTTACAGGGAAACAGGAGCTGCAGATAGACCACAAGCCAAGTTCAACACTCAAAAGCTGAAGGACCAGGCTACAAAGGACATCTTCATTGCAAGCGTAAAGGACAAAGCCGAGACACAAATCAACACCAGCGAAGAGGTCAGAGTCGAAAAGCACTGGTAGAACTTGAAAACAATGTGGAGTGAAACCTGCATGGAAGTTCTAGGCAGAAAGAAGGGACAGGACAAACAGTGGCTCACTACGGACACTTGGAGACTAATAGAAGGGAGAAGGATGGTGAAACAAAAGATTATCCAGTGCACCGACGAGCAACAAAAACAGGAGTTGAATTCAAGCTACAATACACTGAACAAAAGAGTATAGAAGAGTGCCAGGGAAGACAAAAGAAAATATTATGAAACCATGGGAAGTGAAGCGGAACAAGCTGCAGGCAAAGGAGACCTCGCCACACTCTACCAAACAACTAGGCACCTATCGGGAAAAAGTTCGACACAGATTAAGCCAGTAAAGGATGACAATGGAAAGTCAATCACCAAAGAGGTGGAACAAAGAAGATACTGGCCTGAACACTTCAAAAGACTTCTAAATCGACTGCCACCTACAACGCGCCCAACAATACCAACAACGGAAGCAGAACTACCAGTGAACATCGACCCTCCGACGAAATCAGAGGTCCTGAATGCAATCAAGATGCTAAAAACCGGAAAAGCAGCAGGACCAGATGGAATCCCAGCAGAAGCATTGAAAATGGACCCAGAGACAACAGCGGACTTGATGACACCACTACTGGAGAAGGTGTGGAAAGAGGGCAAAGTACCCGAGGATTGGAAGAAAGGATACTTATTCAAACTACCAAAGAAAGGAGACTTAAGTCAATGTGAAAACTGGCGTGGAATTATGCTCCTGTCCATTCCAAGCAAAATACTAAGCCGCATCATCCTGGAGAGAATCAAACAAGCCTACCTGGATGAAAAACTTCGACCGGAACAGGCTGGATTCAGGAGAAACAAATCATGTATTGATCAAATCGCCACTTTACGAATCATCATTGAACAAAGCTTGGAATGGCAGTCACCTCTCTATCTCAACTTCATCGACTTTGAAAAGGCCTTCGACAGCGTCGATCGAGAGGTCATTTGGAAACTACTTCGCTACTACGGGGTCCCATCGACAATTATACACCTCATCCAACAGTTATACGACAATGCTGCATGCCAAGTAATCCACAACGGGAAACTTACGGAAGCCTTCGAAGTGAGGACGGGAGTGAGGCAAGGCTGCCTACTATCGCCAATGATTTTCCTGATTGCAGTAGATTGGATAACGCGACAGACAACGGGCAATGAGGAAACAGGCATAAAATGGACTCACACAAAAATCTTGGAGGATCTGGACTTCGCCGATGATATATGTCTGATTTCCCACAAACTAGAAGATATGCAAGTGAAAAGCAACAAGTTGACAGAAGAAGCATCAAAGATAGGACTTCAAGTGAACATAGATAAAACAGAGGTGATGAAGATTCTTGGCCAACACCAACAGCAACAACAACAACAGACAACAATCAGCCAGCATAAATGTGAGGAACCTGAAAGAAACAGCCTCCTTTACCTACCTGGGAAGCATCGTTTCAACTACACGCGGAACTCACGAGGATATCAAAGCCAGAATTGGAAAAGCAAGGCAGGCTTTCATTACTCTTAAGTCTGTGTGGAAGTCAACAGCACTCAGCATCAAAAATAAGATCCGGATTTTCAACTCCAATGTGAATTCAGTGCTTCTATACGGATCAGAGACTTGGCGAGTCATGAAGAGCACCTCAAACAAACTACGGATTTTCATCAACAGTTGTCTTCGCTCAATACTCAAGATCAGATAGCCGGCCAGAAAAGATCAACAACAGGGATCTCTGGCAACGAGCGAACCAACCAGGAACCGATTGTGAAACAAATAGGCAGGAAGAAATGGGTATGCATTGGCCATACTCTAAGGAAACCATCAAGTGACATAACTAGACAAGCCCTCGAGTGGAATCCGAAAGGGAAGCGGCGAGTTGATCGTCCAAGGGTGACTTGGGGGAGGTCATGTGAGGAAGAGATGAAAGCATGTGGACAGACTTGGAGCGGGGTGAAAAAGTTGGCAGAAAACAGAAGGCAATGGAGGTGTGTAGCTGAAGCCCCATGTTCCTGTAGTAACTAAAGGAGATAATAATAATAATAGTGAATTAGTTTCCTTCATGAACCAGTCTCAGTTAGAAGGATCATTTGAAACCAGGAAGTATTAGGTGTCCGTTTCGTCCAAGTATGGAACTCCTCAGTAATGCGCATCCACGACGCCACCAGAGATTGAATCTGGGACCTTCAGGTCACGAGATCAAGCTTATCGACCGTTCAACCACTTGGGCCATGCAGTTAACAGTACAGTCTCATGTCATCAGTTGGAAAAGGTTAAGATTCAGGGGTCACTGAATGATCAATGAGCACAGTGTCGAGATCTGAAGGGCCTGGGTTCGTTCCCTGGTTGGGTTGTGGATGCGCACTGATGAAGACTGTTCAAACTAGGACGAAACAAATGTCCAGTGCTCCCTGGTTTTCAATTATCCTTCTAACTGATGTTAGTTTGTGACGAAACTCTAACAGTTGGTGTTATTTAATGAATTATAAAGTTTTTTTCTGTTTGATTTTTGTCAGCAAACCTGCATAACTTTCAGGAAGACATTTTAAAACCTCATAGGAGTAAAATTCTGGATCAAAGACCGATGCGTGCAGATATACATATATTTTGGACTATCACCATGTTTGTGGAAGCATGATAAGTTTTAATGTGACGATAATGACAATCGAAGTTGAAATTAGAAGTCATTAGTTTGAATTTCTCCATAAAATAGTTTTTCTTTCGAATTTAAGATAAGAATTTTCAGGAGTTTGTGTGCAGGGGTCTCATTTGTTACAAGTTTGATCATAGATTGATACCAATTAGAAAACTATCGAAAACCAATAAGTTAGGGTGTACTGTAGAGCTCTTTCAGCCTAATTTATAACTCATCGGCAGTAAGCACCTCCCGGGTTTCAATCCCAGAAGCTTCCGGTTATAATAGAGGTTCATAGATCATTCAATCACTAGAACCCGACTAAATGACCCATGAATTCTAAATTCTAAAGGACGAATTCATTTACAGTTCCAGGGAGAATTCGTGACCAATGCTATATAATACACGGTCGACAGTAAGGACAAGTACTCGCCGATGACACTGGCTGGCTGGTGATCTCATTGAAATCACGAAATGGTAGAAGTTAGAATTCGTTGACTATTGGTTCAGGTCTTTATCAACAACTGTCTTCGCTGGATCTATACTGAAGATCAGATGGCCGGGCCGGAAACAATCACCAACAAGAAACTATGGGAAGAAACAAAACAAGAACCAATCGCCAACCAACAAATATGCAGGAGAAAGCGGATGGAGATGGATTGGACACTCCCTGAGTGAGGAGGCCGCTAGGTGACATCACACGCGCGTCAGGCCATCGCTCGAGTGGAACCCGACAGAATAGGAAGCGGCGAGTGGGTCGTCGGTGCAAGGGTTAGTGACATGGAGGAGATTGTGTGAAGAGGAGTTGAAACAGTATAGACTAATATGGATGCAGATGAAAAGCACAGCAAAAGGAAGACAGAAGCAAGTGGAGACGTGTAGTTGAAGCTCTATGTTCCACTAGGAACCCAAGGGAACAATAATAATAGTAATAATTGATTCAGGTCTCAGTAGCTGAGTGGTTTATGAGCTAACCTTGTAACCAGAGCGTCCTGGATTCGACTGCTAACCATATAGTGGGAGTGTCCAACCGAAGAGTCTCGAATTAGGACGGAAGGCTTGTCCAGTCGTTTTTGTTGGTTTTTAGTGATTCGCCAACTGATATCATTCAATCATTAAATCTGTAATAAGAATTTATTTTCAGTAGACCTACAACCAGTTAAAGCTTATTCTCACAGGATCACATTACTCATCGAATCACATCACACACACACACACACACACCATATCATGTAATTGTAGTTTATTTATATCTAGTGTTTGATAGAAATTTAAGAATTTAAATAATTTTTTTACACACACAAGATTGTTTAAATATACACTAGGGCGCATGTAATAATAATAATAATAATTTTAACTGATGAATGTATATGTATATATATATATATATATATATATATGCATAATATTTATATTCTCAAGTGCTTTTCACGTATTCTAATTCCACATGTACGCAGATTTAGACACAAAAACAGCAATAACAACAAAGTGTCTTTGTGTACACGCCTAAGACTTCATATTTTCATCTGGCTTTCACTTTTAGCCTGTTTGATACAGATGAACCTACCACAACCATCGGGTATTTTATTTTTTTGCATTTTGCATCTTGCGCACACATCCACACACACACACACACATACTCATAAAAACAGATAAGTAAATAAATAAAGAGAATTGTGTAAAACAATTCAATATTTCAATCATATGCGCAGTACTACGAGAGAAACAGAGAGCGAAAGAGGGTATTTAAACAATTGTGTGTGCTTTTTTTATTCATGTCAATTATATGCGGTAGGTCTAATATTATTAAGTGAAACTTTGTAAACACAAGCACATAAGATCGGATCTCTTTTGCATAATGTGATGATGATGATGAGGGTGATAGTGGTGGTTGCAGTGCATACTGATTGATGCATTCATTGATTTTGGCTTGTATCATATGCTGTCATGGGTTTATCTAATGTGTGTGTATACATTGTATTCGGCATACATATGTGTGTATATTCTCAATTTATCAATTTGTGATGACAATCATAAATAAAACAGTTGGTTCACTCACTGAATAGATTTTTAAACGTATATCTCTTGTTGTATCTTCTTTGATACATATACATATAAGCCACACTCAATCCTTCCCCAAACAATCAAAGAGAAAAAAATCTCTCCCTACAAAACCAATACTTCAAATAACAAGCCCTTAATTCATATTAGTTTGTTTATTGGATGTATCACACAGTCAGTGAAACAGTATTATTTACTGGATGACAAAGTTTCGAACAAAATTTATTGTTCATAATCATGCCATCAATTATAATCACACGACTTTGAAACTTCAGTTTTATAGTTCTCTTTGTCTTCTCCTATTTGTCGTCGTTGGGGTAATAGAATTTTCCAGATATCCGTCTGGCACAGGTGTTGAATCATTCCTATTACACGTGTTGGTTTGCAGTTGATTCGATAAACAAAGCTTCTGTTGTCAATCTCTCCCTCCCTACACCGTGTGACAATAGATTTTAAAACTGTCATCCTATCCCATCCATCCTATTGTATGGTTGTGTGTAATTGCATGTGATGTAGTGCTATAGCTAAACTATCTTCTAGATTTCTTATCTTATTTAGGTCAGCCAAACTAGATTTTTTTGGTTTCTATGCTCGGCTAGTCTGACTGCCCCTGTTCTACTAGTTTGACCTATGTATTTGACCTGACAATCATTGCAGGCAGGATCCTTTAACCGACAATGCCACTTTAATTCCTGCCTGCCTTGTTAAGAATTCTGCGTAAGGTGGTTTCCGAGGTTCCTTTCTTGTATGGAATTACTACTGATGGTTGAAATTCCTTATTGTTGGTGTTGTCTTGTGCATATTCGACATGCATGTCATTATTATTATTATTATCGCTATCACTACTAACATTATTCATTTTATTTTTACATTTCCCTACATTTTTCTTGATTAATTAATTGATCAGGGTAATTATTAAGTTTCAGGGCTTCTCTTATGTGTGTATATAAGGAACCTCAGAGACGAGGTTCAATAAAGTTTCATCCCAAAAGAAAAGGAAACATTAAAATAACAAAACAATTTAGTTTATCTAATACCCTGCCTGCAATGATTGTCAGGTCAAATACATAGGTCAAACTAGTAGAACAGGGGCAGTCAGACTAGCCGAGCATAGAAACCAAAAAAATCTAGTTTGGCTGACCTAAATAAGATAAGAAATCTAGAAGATAGTTTAGCTATAGCACTACATCACATACAATTACACACAATCATACAATAGGATGGATGGGATAGGATGACAGTTTTAAAATCTATTGTCACACGGTGTAGGGAGGGAGAGATTGACAACAGAAGCTTTGTTTATCGAATCAACTGCAAACCAACACGTGTAATAGGAATGATTCAACACCTGTGCCAGACGGATATCTGGAAAATTCTATTACCCCAACGACGACAAATAGGAGAAGACAAAGAGAACTATAAAACTGAAGTTTCGAAGTCGTGTGATTATAATTGATGGCATGATTATGAACAATAAATTTTGTTCGAAACTTTGTCATCCAGTAAATAATACTGTTTCACTGACTGTGTGATACATCCAATAAACAAACTAATATGTAATTACTTACTACCACAGTGCCCAAGTTTTACACATATAATAATAAGCCCTTATATTATGTATATTATTCCCTTGCGTTCCGAGTGGAACATACGGGCTTCAACAACACACCTCCATTTTCTTCTGTTTTCTGCCGTCCTCCTCATCTGGGTCCACAATTGACCAAACTGTCTCATCTCTTCCTCCCTATACGATCTCCTCCATGTCACCCTCTCACCGACGACCCACTCGTCACACCCCATTTGCATTCCACTCGAGCTATGGCCTGGCGTAAAATGTCGTTCGACGACTTCCTCAATGTATTCCCGATCCGTCTCCATCTTCTCCTACATATTTGTTGAGCAATCGTTCCTTGGTTTGTTTGTTCCCCTGCAGAGTCTGTTGTTGCCAATTCTTTCTGGCCGGCCATTCGATCTTCAGTATGGAGCCAGCTGACGAAGGCAGGAAGCTGTTGATAAAAGTCTGCATTAGCCTGTTGGAAATCCTTTTCGTGACATGTCACGTTTCTGACCCTACAAAACCAATACTTCAGATAACAAGCCCTTAGAACATACTAAATCGATGTCATTTCTCACTGAATCCATCAATTTAAGTGTACGTGAGGTTATACACACACACACACATACACGTACATATGGAGGATTAATGGATCTTTGCAAGTAAGGGTTGAAGATCATATCCGTAAATAGCTTTAGTGGGAAATCGAATTCCTAGAACTCATTATTAGTGAGAACATGCGACCTAGCTCTTCTATATTGAGGAGTATATTATAGAGACAATTGGCTGTAAAACTGATTTTGAGCGTACCCTGAGGTTTTTGGAAGCCCTAGTAATTAGAAAGCTTAAACCACCTTTGTGTGTTCAAAAATAATTCGTCATCACACTATGCCTTTATTGGTAAACTTCGTTTTGATGATACCACGTCTCGTGTGTACTGCTATCTCCTTTCTTTGGTCATTTGATCTCCATTGTTGTTTTGACCTTCAGTATAGCCTTTTACCTTGATCTCTGTCTATCCTCTCACCTCTTAATTTATTATTATTTTCTAGTTCGAATCGTCTCAACTACAGGCGGAACTGACGAGGACATCAAAGCCAGAATTGGAAAAGCAAGACAAGCTTTCATTACTCTCATATCTGTGTGGAGGTCAACAGCACTCAGCATCAAAAATAAGGTCGGAATTTCAACTCAAATGTGAAGTCGGTGCCACTTAATATACGGATCAGAGACTTGGCGAGTCATAAAGAGCACCTCAAACAAACTTCAGACCTTCATTAACAGTTGTCTTCGCTCAATACTCAAGATCAGATGGCCAGCCAGAAAAGATCAGCAACAGGGATCTCTGGCAACGAGCGAACCAACCAGGAACCGATTGTGAAACAAATAGGCAGGAAGAAATGGGTATGGATTGGCCATACTCTAAGCAAGGAAACCATCAAGTGACATCACACGCCGGGCCATCTCTCGAGTGGAATCCGAAAGGGAAGCGGCGAGTTGATCGTCCAAGGGTGACTTGGAGGAGGTCATGTGAGGAAGAGATGAAAGCATGTGGGCAGACTTGGAGCGGGGTGAAAAAGTTGTCAGAAAACCGAAGGCAATGGAGGTGTGTAGCTGAAGCCCTATGTTCCTCTAGGAACTAAAGGATACAATAATAAATAATAATAATCTAGTTCGAAAAGTGTTGGGAAAATTCTATATAGCAAGATTCAGATAAATTATGTCTTCTGATTGTTTCGTCAAAACAGCATATCAAACGACAGTCTATACTTGATTTCATTCATTCCTTCATCCACTGAGAATAACATTTATTGCTATTTCAGTACAAAGGTGTTTATTAGACGCTTGCTGTACAATTTAAAAATGAAATATTTGAATATATACCATAGAATACCTTTAATAATATGAAGAAGTTTTACAAGTGTGACGGGCACTACTCACAAGATTTTGTAAGTAGTAGCTTTTATATGATGTCCAGTTGAAAGAATACGCAATAGCAGAAAGATAGATTGAGTTGTGAAGAGGAGCAATGAAAGATCTTTGATTTGTGAAACAATATAGGAAACATAGAGGGAAGATAAAAGAAGTAGAATACAGTGAACATGAGCAGACAGAGATTTCAGTACAAGGTATTTTGTTGTGGAGGAATAAATGATTGAAAAATCCATCTTGAACAATCGATCTATTAACAATATGGTTGCTTATTTGATTATTTTCTATTAATTATTTAATTATTAGCTTTATTAGCCTACGCATCGAACCTTCCTTTGATTTTATCCTAATTACTGGTTTTCGCGTGTATGGTTGACTCTTATTCTGAATGTTTCACATAACTATTGGCGAAATGTTGACGATGACATGTTGTTTACGAATGCGATTTTGTTTGAATGAACTCAACATTACCCTGTAGAATGACTGCTTGACCTTAGACTGTCAGTCACAAATATGATTGGTATGTCTGATTCTTCATGATGGGGTTTTGATTTCATTTTATTCTCAGGTATTCCTTACAGTTATTTCTTCGATTAACTGATTTTGTATTTGAAACGTTCTTGAAATGCATGACCACAGCAACAGCAGTGTTAAAGTAATTTTGAATTTTTGATATGTTTTTTCTGTTTAATAGTACCACAGATTCTGTCACTGCCATCAGGATATTTTTGAGACTGCAAATCATTTGAGGATGTTTGGTTAGATATATAGGGGAAACCATCAACTGGCTCTGGGTTTTCAGAGAAGAATATTTTGGTTTTGGTCATTAAATTTGTATTTTTTTATATTTGTATGTCAGTTTGCCAATAAATAATTTCGTTAAAAAATATCGCCGTGTTCTGCTTTCCCAAAAGTACTGCCCACATACTTGAATATGTCTTCATTAATGTAGAAATTAGAAAGAAGTTGTATTAATGGGTTGAATAATTTGTGACTTTATGCAGTGTAACGAATGTACATATCAAAGTGAATCCAGAAACAATGAAATGAGATTCTAGATTTCCTGTTTTAATAATAATAATAATGGAAAATACAGGTTTAAATCATCATCCTGGAGAGAATCAAACACGCCTACCTGGATGAAAAACTTTCCCGGAACGGGCTGGATTCATGGAAAACAAGTAATGCATTGATCAAATCGCAACACTACGGATCATCACTGAATAGAGCTTTGAATAGCAGTCATCTCTCTATCTCAAATTCATTGACTTTGAAAAGGCCTTCGATGGGGCAGCGTCGATCGAGAGGTGATTTGGCAACTGCTTCGCTACAACCAATGGGTGTCTCCAACAATTTTACACCTCAACCAACAGTTATTCGTACGATAACGCTGCATGCTAAGTAATCCACAATCGGAAACTCACGAAGCCCTTCAAAGAAGTGAAGGTTGGAGTAAGACAGGGTTGTCTGGCTGGTTGCCTACTATTTCCAATGACTTTCCTAATGGCGGTAGACTTAATAATGCGACAGACAGTCAGTGGGTAGCGAGGAAACAGGCATAAAATGGACCCACACAAAAAACTTGGAGGATCTGGACTTCACCGATGATATATGTCTGATTTCCCACAAACTGGAAGATATGCAAGTGAAAATCAGCAACAAGTTGACGACAAAAGGAGAAGCATGAAAGATGGGACCTCACTTCAGGTGAACATACAAAAGTCAGAGATGATGCAGATTCCTGTCCAACATCAACAGCAATAACAACAGACAACAACTAGAAGAAATGGGAGGAACCCGAAAGAAACAACCCCCTTTACCTACGTATCTGAGAAGCATCGTTTAAACTATAGGTGGACGAAACTGACGAGGATATCAAAGCAAGGATCGGGAAAGCAAGACAAGCTTTCATTACTCTCAAGTCTGTATGGGGGTCAACAGCACTCAGCATGAACATGAAAATAGGATCCGGATTTTCAACTCCTACGTGAAGTCACTGCTACTTAATATACGGATCAGAGACTTGGCGTGTCATGAATGGCACATCGAACATACTACACACCTTCATCAATAGCTGTCTTCACTCGATACTACTCAAGATCAGATGGCCAGCCAGAAAAGATCAGAAACACGGAGGGATCTCTGGCAATGAGCGAACCAACCCATCAAAAACCGTTTGTGCAATAAAAAGGCAGGAAGAAATGGAGTTGGATTGGCTGGCCATACTCTGAGAAAACAAATCATCAAGTGACATCACATGCAGACCATCGCTCAAGTGGAACCCGAAAGGGAAGCGGCGAGTTGGTCGTCAGTGTGAGAGTGAGGTGACATGGATGAGGTCATGTGAAGAGGAGATGAAAGAAAGCATGTAGGCAGACTTGGAGCCAGGTGAAAACATTGGTGGAGAACCGAAAACAATGGAGACGTGCGGCTAAAAGGAATTAAAAGAAACAATATTAATAACAATTTTAAATCTCCATATTCACCAATATTTTGTTATGAAGCTAATTAGATAACTTTTCGGTTTCACATTATAAAAAACATTACTCCCACTACTGTCACAATTTGTAGATTAACATCACATCCTACTCAAATCCCTCTCCTCCCCCTCACCAGAAAAAAGATTTCTAATACATTTAAAGAATACTGTTTTAACAACCACATGACAGTTCTTTACGTTATCTGAGGTACTGTAATTCATATGTACAAAAAATTGAATTGATTAACATAAAAAAGGTAACAGGTCAATACAGTAATTATTTGATACTATGATAATTTACTGTCTAAATGTATCATTTCACTCTTAGATTGGAAGATTTGATTTGTTCCAAGTCTAATCGCTAATTGATAGAAGTTAGAATTCCTAAGTCATTGAATTCCAGCCCAAGTGGGTAAAAGGTCAACAAGTTTGGTCTTGTAAGCTGAAGGCAATGAGTTCTATCCCTGGTGGCAGTGTTGTGGCCAACTACTGATGAGGAGTTCCAGTAACGAAACAACTGTTCAGTACTTTCTGGTTTTCTGTCTGGGATCAAACTAGAAACAAATCCTGTAGATTAAAATCTGTTACATCATAATTATTTGTAATTCATACCTACAGAGAATTATTTAAGCAAATTTAATAAACAAAAAAAAAGCAAATCATTTATTGTAAACTTTTTGTCGTTAGTTTCGACAGTGAATATTTTCACTTCAGTACTCAGTTGAATGACGCACTTCAAGAGGAGAACTTTACACCTCTCATTATCATTAACTTTTGTGAATAAATGATAGTTTGTTACAATAGTTTCTGTTGCAGAAATGAAAAAAAAAACACAAGTAAAAAAGCTTAGTTGTTTATGGAATTTAAGATATGTTTATTTCAAGCAATATATATTTAGTACTGTAATTCAATATTTACGTGTACAATCATTAATCCTAGTTTAATTTTTCATATGAACAAACAAATTACAGAAGTTAAGGAGATGTTATTCTTCTTCTTCTTGTTCAAGAGTTTGTTTGTGGGGAACTGATTTCTTTCAAGTTTAATCATGAATTGATATCAGTTAGAAAACTGCTGGAAACCTGGGAGTACTGAATAGCTGTTCTATCCTGCTCTGGGACTCATCGACAGGTTTCGGACCAGAGACTTTCCGGTGGGTCTCAAACTACAAGAGAATAGCTACCGGCTACTCTGTGGTTTCCAATAGTTCTCCAATTGATATCAATTCATTGTTAAACTTGAAACAAATCAAATCCCTGCGAAAAAAAACTCTTGGAAATCAATCTGATGCCCACTGTGGACTGGCTGTAGAACGAAGTTGGCAGGATTTCTAGTGAAAATTCCTGACCAGTATGGTCAATCAGGTCAGGAGTGAGGACAAATACTTATCGACAACACTGACTGGTAGTTGTGGTAAAATCACAGGCCAGTGAGCTGATGAATTGTCTACGAGCTTCCTTTGCATTCGGAAAGTCCTTATTTCGAACGCAGGTGAGTATGTACTGCCTATGAGTTCCAGACTAGGACCAAGTCAAGTATTATCAGGTTTTCAATGGACCTCTAATTGGTATTGATCCCAGATTAAACTTGAAATGTGTCTTTGCTATGTATTCTGCTGATTTTTAAGTACTACTGCCACTTTGTCAACAGCAACAACAACAAGCAGCACCAATCAACATCAGGAGAGATTTAACTTATCTAGGAGCCATTGTTTCAACTACAGGCGGAATGGATGAAGATGTCAGAACTCACCAGAACAGAAAGGCAAGATACACCTTCATCAACCTGAAAACAGTTTGGAAGTCTTCAACACTAACTCAGTAGGTATAAACAACAAGATTCGGAAACTTGTACTGCGTGTCAGTCACGAAAAGCATTTCCAGCGGGTTAATGAAGAACTTTATCAACAGCTGCCTGTCTTCACTGGCTTCATACTGAGTGTCAAGTGGTCAGAAAGAAAAAGTAAAAAGAAACTGTGGGAACAAACCAATTAATAGCCACTCACTCAACAAATATGTAGTAGAAAATGGAAATTGACTGGGCATTCATTGAAGAGACCTTCGAATGATATCGTGTGCAGTGCAAGCCATCGTTCGAGGAGAATCTAAATGGGAAGTGACGAGTGGGTCGTCAGTGCGAGGGTGACATGGAGGATATCGTGTGAGTTGGAGGCGATGAGAGATTGTGGGAAATCGTGGAGGGAGCTGGAAAGGAAGGCAAAAGATAATATAACAAAATAAAATAGAATGCAGATAACCAAGATTTAGAACTTAAAAGCAGAAATTTTCATTAATAAGTAAATAAAAATGTATAAAATCTGTTTATAAATTTGACTTAATTTCTCTCAGCAGGATTTATTATTTTCGAAGATAATAGTACTTCTCGCCACAGAAAGCACTTCGCAGATTAATGTCTTATTTCTAGGTATATAGAGTTTTTGATACCAGCCTCCAAATGTATCCCCAAAAGAGTGTAAAAGGAGTAGAGTAAGTTATCATATGTAAGCGGCAACCAGTACAGACCAAATTTTTTTCATGACTGCCAACTTGACGTGTCCAGTTTCACTCGATATTCTCTTACTCCGGATTTATACGGCTTTCGCTCCATCTTTTAAGTTTTTCCTGGTGAATCTGGACAAGGAACGATGACTTGAAAGAGAATGAATGCTTCGGGATACAAACAGATAGAGAGAATTCCCGAAATTCATTAAAAGGTGTTGATGAATTACAGCCATAACTTCCAGAATAAAGAATCGAAAATTCCCATTCAGACATTTAAAAGACAAAAAAATTTCTAGCAAAGTATATTCTTTTCGATAAATTCCCCTTCCAGCCCTATTATTATATATATATATATAATTCTAGAATAATTGTCATAATTAATATTGATGTAATTTAAATAACATCAGTTTTTTTATTGGACACTACAGTCCTACAGGAGGTAAATCCCGGGCAGTATTGGGTGACGTGGGTTTGAATCTCAGCAGGCGCATAATTTCTTTCAAGGTTGCAGATGCGCCTTGCTGACTAGCACCAAAACTAGGTTGAGCAAGGCTTCCTGTGGCCGATTGCCTCCAACTATCTAATAACATCTGTCAGCCAACTATCAGAAACTGTCAATGTCCAGCTCTTACTACGCTGGACCTCACGCTGTCCCTGGAAGACTTTCAGAAACAATGTGTAATAACCAACGCAAAAAACTAGAACACAGATTGGTGACTCGAGAATCCTTTATTCTTACACCAATATGTAACCAACAATAAGGTTATTATACACAAGTTCTAAGAATAAATGTAATAACAATAAATCACGATAATACTTCTGATAGTTTTCTGTCTCCGACCGAACAGCGAACGATGAGACGATGACTGCTGGATTGATGACTTCCGCGAAAAATATAGAGTTGGGTTTGAGCAAACAACCATGAATTGATCGTTCAATCTTCAACTACATTGAAAACATCAGTTTACTAATATCCAATGAACAACAGTAAAAAAAAGATGCACAAGTTACAATGAGCATGCAAATGTAACACCAAATTGATTATCAGGCAAAGTTAGGGAAATTTGTGAAATAAATTAAGGATGGTTAAAATACTGATGGCGAAGTTAGGGGAATAGTTTGAACCAATTCCTTTTGAACACATAAGTTAAGCTTCTAAGTATGGATTCCGATGGCTGTAGCTGAGTGTAACAGATTTACTTGTATGGTAAAATTAAGATTTGTTAGTACATGTTAAATGACTTTAAAAGCCTTGTTAACACTAATTTTGTATTCCACATCCCTGAGATCAGACAGAATAGAGCTGTGGGTCGACTTTGTTTGTCGCTTACTTAACCATGCAGGATGGTGTTCGGAAATCCGAAGATGAACATGCCTAAGTGTACGCCTTATGAAACTGGCTCCGCAGAAGCGAACAAACTGATAGATACACATAGGAGAGTCGAAATTGCTTAGTTTATCATTACTTCCGAACGTACGGATGTACTTGAAGAGACATTATACTTCAGCAGCGGTATCGAATGCTCTTTTTACCACCGTATTCCTTAGACGTATTGTTAATATCTCAATGATATCATCACCAAGGTAGTGAATTTGTAAGAACAAGGCCTTCTTTGGAACTGTTATTACTTTGGCCTGAATTTCTCTGGTTAACCATTTTCACTCATTAACTGTTCAATAGTACTAACCTCTTCATTTGGAAATTCATTAGAGCAGATTACTATTGCTCTGTGGACTAAATACTTTATTAGACTGTGTTTATATTTCAGGTGTCGAAAACTCGAAAAAATGAATGTACTGACCAGTTTATGTAGGTTTTCTACATACACTTCTTACTATATCATCGTCATTTCTAGTTTAAAGGCATCTAGGAATGAAATACCAGCGTAAACAGACATAATCTTCGAAAACTAGTCGATCTATCAAACAGGGACTCACAGTTTGCAAAGTTGTGAAAATCAAACACTTTTTCATTAATATAACCACTTCTGTCACAGAATGGCTACGCTGTTTAAATTTCCTCTTATTACCGAATTTTGAATGTGACAATTCGTTCCGAAATTATATCCAAAGGAACATTTTCTGCTCCAGCGCATGGCTAGATGTCAGCATGATTAAGATACTCTAAACTTCTCATGGTGAAGAAAAGCCTTCCACTGGACCAGGGAGTAATGTGGTGGCTTTCATATCAAAATATCCTTATGGTCACAGCATATATCCCACATCTTCCGAAAGAATATTTCTGACACCTAACTTTTTAGGGGAATTTACTATTAACATCATGTAATGGCCTATTACGACTTATGCATTCGTCTGTGTTGTAATGACAGTTGGTCAGCCAATTTCATTCAAGAAACAGTATCCATTCTGTTACATAAAACATTCGAATGCATAAACATACTCCGAAGTCACAGACCACATTACCAATGAATATTAACACTGACTTCGTTATTTCAATGTGGTTCAGTGGCTAAAGAATGAATAGAATGATAGTAAGCTGAAGGTGCATCAGACCCACTATTAGGGGACTGCAGAATAACATCGCGAGCCAGACAATAGTTCTAGTAGAACCCGAACGGGAAACGATAAATTGGCCGCGAGTCTGAGAGTGACATGTAATAGATCATGTGAAGAAGAGATGAGATACTATATGCAGTCTTTGGATCAGCTTCTGATGACTGCAGGGAACAGGACAAAGTAGAGATGTGTTGCTAAACCCCCTATGTTCTGTTCGGGAACCAAAGCAATAGTGATAATAATCAGCAGGGCTCCTTGTCGAGTATTTCCTCCAAACAACGAATGCAATTTCTGTTACCGGTGAAATTAGACAGTCTTTGTCAGACCTGACTTTTGGCTCGATCAAAACTTCTTCCGTCATACTACTTCCTACTGAATTCTACTGCATATTTCATTTCAAAAAGTCAATAATGAGAACTATTCAATATTTCAGCTACTTATGAATCATTCAAAAATAGTTTTATTTAAAACTGTATAAGAAAGAATAGATAGGAATTAGGACTAACCAAATTGGCGTATTTCCTTGAGTTATAAATTGGAAATGCATATGCAGAACAATAAAACAACAAAACAGTTGGACTGCAAACATTCTACTACGTAAAATTAATGCTTGGATGCATGGCCAAGATTTTCAAGTGTGTATTGTTGTTTTATGTGATTTAGTAAACTTAAATTATGTTTTGTTTTAATTGACATTTAGATTTGCCTTGTTCGCTTTGCTTCTGTTCCCTTTACAACTGTTCTTCTGTTGTTGGTGTTCTTTTTTTTACTCATTCCGATGTATTTCCACCACATATCATTTACATTTGTGAGTAATATTGATTCATAATTTTATTAACCACTTTCTCTTTTATCGTAGAAGAGGGTAAAATTCTCTCTTTTGAAGGCAAATTTAGCTTACCAATATATGCTAATTCAGCATTGTATACACTTTCCCCACATGAGTAGAATAACGTCATAGATTTAGGTCACTTTTGGCGCAAACTTTATTTTTATTAAATGCCTTATTCTGAAAATATATACATAAGTTGAGAGCATCACAATTGAGTCGAAAACTTTTGTAAATACTCACTTTGTAGTGTATATTTATGCGACTTTGTGTTTTCTAATGAGCAAGTATTTTGTAATAAAATAAAAACTCAGATACACTCTAGAGGATTCGAGAAGAAGTCTGCCTTTCTCTCAAATGTGACGTAGATATTTTGAAATTTGTACAAAACGAAACAGGAATGCAGTTCGAGTAGTTTCTATTGGTCAGAACAACTGATTTAATTTCGACTTATTTTTAACCTTTACTATATTTTTTGTAAGGAAATCTTATGCTCATAGGTTTGCCCTTAAGTAATGGTCTAGGAGATGTTCCACCCTTATTCTGTCATAAAATTCTTCACGTAAAGACAAACCATTCGAGAATCGTTCTAGTCGGTTCATCTCCTTCAGCTTTAACTGACAGTTTCACAGCTAATTAGCTGTATGGCTAAAGTGGCTGAACGGTTAATGAGCTTGGAGTCGTAACTCGAAGGTCCTTGGGTTTGATCTCTGGTAAGCAATATTGTATATCGATAGTCTAGTGGTAGAACACACACTAACTGTACAAAAATGTGGTTTGTATTTCGATTCCCAGCCAACTTATACCTTAACCTTGTTAAATCGGTAGTAAGCTCAGTGAAGAGGGAAGATTAAGCGTAAGGCTAGCAACCCCATTAACTCCATGAGTCCAAATAAACTGATGAGGTGTTTTACCCTTTACTGAAGGCAATTTATTTACTGGATAAACGTTGTTTTGTGTAAAAATGCAATATGAAATTACGGAAACTCCTATGTTCCTTAAGACGAAATATGATCAATCACTCCAGGAATAAATAATCCCTTGGTATTTGTAAATGACACTTGAGCTTTTCTCACTCAAACTTGACTTTCCTATTCAGTTTAATTTTGTGCAAATTATACGAAACAATCCCTGAAAATTTTTCAAACAAAATTCGACAACTACATCAACGCAGGAGTCGATGAAAATGCGAGGGGACCCGATAGTCACCTTGATTTATGTCTGGTTTTATCAGAGAATAGAAAGTAATGGCAGTTTTAGAATCATTATGTCTTCGAATGTAAGAGCTTTTATTCATTGTTTTTGCAGTAAATTATTACGAGCTGATCACGGATTGATATCAGCTAGAGAACCATTTGAAAACAGGTTGGGAGTACTGGACAGCTGTTTCATCCTAGTTTGGGAGTCATTGGTTCGAACCCAGGACCTACCGATAACAAGGCGAGCTCGTATACCATTCAGTCACTCGGACCCGATTCACTGGCCAGTGCACGAATTCTAACTTCTACTAATTCGTGATTTAGCGCGACCCCAACCATTGTCGTAGGTGAGACATCCATCCTCACACGTGACATCTGGATGGACCTCACTGGTCACGACTTCTGTGCGTACTGCCGATAATTCCAGAAAAACTAGGATGAAACAGCTGTCCAGTACACCCAACTTGTTTTCCAATGGTTCTCTAGCTAATATCAATCCTTGATCAACTCGTAAAAGAAAAACTAACCCTTACAAACCAAACTATAGAAAAGTAAATTATTATCCTATAACTTCTGGCTCTTGCCACTGTGTGAAGCAATTCCTCTGTGACCTCAGAGGTGAGTAATCCCAATGAAAACCTTAGGAGTATTATCCTGAGCCAGCCGATCTTTCAGTTGCTTGTATAACCTTCATGTGCTCAAACAGATTCATTGAATATGTATATGACACATGAATATTTCTACAGAAAGAAAGCTTTCACATCTTAAAATTCTAATTAGCTCCACTCCAATCTCATCAAAAAAGTATCATACTTTCATAATATAAACAGATGGTGTCTATGAATCTGTTTTTACATAAAGTGAGATTGACAAGAAAAAACAACCAAAATAATTTTATTGCGTCTATTATACTAATTACTTATGAAGTACTTTATTATTACTGTAAGTACTGTGCTATCCAAAATTTTCTACCCTTAGTAAATGTAGGCAATTACACTCATAAGTCTCTAATGAAACATGCATGGCACATGTTAACTCAAAAAGGTATACACTTCAAGGTATTTTTTGGGGGGAGGATAGGGGGAAAATTCACACTTAACTATGTTTTGCACACTAACCATGGAAAGACACTCCATCTTCTTGCCTTTCAAACACTTATAGTACACTTTTTATACATCTTAATGTTGATGATAGTTATGTAATTAATTTACGATAAAATCTATGCATAAATTTTACTCTCAAGAAAGTACTTAAACCATTTTATAGTTACGTAGTCTTCAACACATGTATGCAGAATCTTAGATAGTCTTATTATTATTATATTATTATTTCCTTTAGTTCCTACAGGAACATAGGGCTTCAGCCAAACGTCTCCATTGCGTTCGGTTCTCTGCTAGAGTTTTCACCTGGCTCCACGTCTGCCCCACATGCTTTCATCTCCTCTTCACATAACCTCCTTCAAGTCACCTCAATCTTGCACCCACGACCAAGTCGCCGACTCCCTTTCGGGGTCCATCCAAGCGGTGGCCTTTCGTGTGATGTCACTTGATGATTTGTTTTCTCAGAGTATGACCAATCCATCTCCATTACTTCTTGCATATTTATTGCACAGTCGGTTCCTGATGGGTTGGTTCGCTCATTGCCAGAGATACTTCCCTGTTCGGGTTCTTTTCTGGCCATCTGATGTCGTGTAGTATTGAGCGAAGACAACTGTTGCTGAAGGTGTCTAATTTGTTCGAAGTGCTCTTCATGAATCGCCAAGCCTCTGATCCATATAATAGCACTAACTTCACATTGGAGTTGAAAATCCGGATCTTATCTTTCATGCCTAGTGCTATTGACCTCTACAAAGACTTGAGAGTAATGAAAGCTTGTCTTGCTTTCCCGATCCTCACTTCGATATCCTCATCAGTTCCGTTCGCCTGCAGTTGAACCTATGCTTCCCAGGTAGGTTGGTGAAGGAGTTTGTTTATTTCAGGTTTTAGATAGTCTTAGAGTGGTTTAACAGTTGATACCGTTAGCGGCATAATATATGGCTGTTGTATACCTTGTAGCCTAGGGGATAACAAGTTGGCATTGGAAACAATGAATATCGGGTCCAAGTCTCAGTGAAAACACCGTCACTCACTGACGAGTCTCAGATAGGAGGAGATACGCATCCTCGATTTCATGGCTAATCCTTAACTATCAGATTACTTCAAGTAATGTGTTTCAAGCTTCCCTAAACTTTGAATTTCCCACTGACATTCAGGTTATGCTTACTATTCTCTTAAAAACACTACAAATAAATATGTATGAAAATAAATATTAAAAAAAACTTAATTGTCTTCGTTATAACCGGAAACTTTCTGCATAACTAGCTAGTAATAACATGAATCAAAGTGATTATTGAAATTATTCTTTTGAAACAGCTGTACACATGTTGACTTGTCTGCATATACAAATACAATAATCAAAGTAACAAAACTATTCCTCGCTGTAAGTACAAAAGTACCAACACCCTTCAAAATAAAACTTCGCTTTCCACTTCACATAACACTTGTCATTACAGAAGAGAGTAGAAATGCTGAATTTCTTTATTTAATGCGTATTTCAGATTTCGGCATTTTATCCGCATACTTGTTGGATGTTTTTCTGAGTCAAACAAAAGGAAAGATTAATGAAGGGTATAAAATGCAACCGATAACTTTCCTTTTCAATGCATTTCAGAGGATATCTATGTCTCTAGATGAAGCTTTGAAATGAGGTGTGAAATACTGCGAAAAGAAGAACAGAGCTGCTAACCGCTAACTTTGTACTCCTTTCATCATTTCACTTGACAATAGTGAATTCACTAACCATAGTAAAATGTATAGATGAGAGTAGCAGTTGGAATGTATTTCATAATCCCCTCTACTATAATCATACAGTTTTTGATACCTTTATAAGAATATGCCGTAAGATTTTCTTATTCTCTCCAAAATAGTCCTTCTGATAAGAATTTGATGTTTCATCCTTCATTTTGCCGGCCATTTGACTATCTTAGCTATTGTGACAGGGATTCTTTTCTCATCTGACTGTGAAATGAACGGTATAAAATTATTGTTACGGAGATTTATAACCGGAAAAAGAGTTTAAAAAAAATTAAAATCAAGGTAAATTTAGCGATCGCGACCCTGCAAATGGTTAAAGCACAAAAGATGAGGTTTCTATATGTGTACTATGTCTGCTGTGCGTCGGTAGCACATCGTTAGAATGTTCGCCAACCATGCCTTATGTGGTTCGGGGTTCGATCCACGGCCGCAGACGCACTCCTTTACCTCTCTAAACCAGTAATAAGATTGGTAGAGAGAGGGAACGTTGAACAGGAAGCTAGCAATCTCTTTAAAAAATAAACACCACTGTTAGCAAAACTTCAGGTCTCTAGCTTGATCTCCTATGTTCCACCGGGAACGTAATAGAATGAAAGAAATTAGGTCTTCTACGAGAGCAATTACAGGTGATATCGAATGGTCGCAGGACTGTTTCAAGAACTGATGGAAATATGAAACTGTTAGCCGTCGCATTCCAACATAATGAGTAATAAGCGGTATATTCATAAGATGCGGTCAATTAGAAGTAAGATGCTCCATGACTTTTAATTGCTTCCAATCTGGTGCTGGGTTTTATACGATACTTTCCTCAAAATCATGAGCAAATCTAACATCTGGAAAGTTGACATGTCTCAGGTTTGATCACGGAATGATATCAGTTAGAGAACCAGTGAAATCCATGGAGTGAGGGACAGTTGTTTCGCCCTGCTTTAGGACTCTTCAGAATTACGGCAGTAGAATTCATGGACCATTGAGTAAGGTCCCATTGTCTGAATGATCTATAAGTTTACGTTGTAACCAAAAGATGCTGCATTAGAAACCCAGTGGTGGGTGTATATTGCCTATTAGTCCCAGACTAGGAAAAAAGCAGATATCCGGTACTCACAGATTTTCCAACAGTTCTCTAACTAATATCAATCCATGACCAAACTTGAAATAAGTTGAATCGCTACAAATCAACTTTTGGAATTTTAAACTGTATAAAGGTATATCGTTTTTGCTTTTTCAGTAACTTAAATATCCTCTTTCCACTTGGCATATTTCACGGAATATGGGGAAAAAAGTATTTCAGATTTCAAGCCTACTTTCTTCTGCATTGTGAATTATACATGGGTCTACTGGACTTCAATCAATCTTCACTACATGCAGATTAAGAATGTAAACAGTAAATGTGTAACTAGAAAGTAGATAGACACAGATAATGATATACTGGTGGATTGTATTTTCTAAGTAGACTGTGGGTAAATTTAATTTATTTCACTCTGAAATATTCATTTATTTGAATAGCTGGTATTACAAGAAAGTAGCGTTGACGAAGTCAACTAGTTCTATAGTGAAACGTCGAAGATTACACGTCAGTTCTTATTCACTATTATATATCAAGAGAGCTACATATTGAAATAATAGAAAAGATTTGTAACTCAGGTGGATGATTTGCAATTGATAGTGTTCTCTGAGCTCCTTGGTTTAATTGCGGAGCTTTCATCGTCTTTCTGGACGACATCTTCAGCGCAGTATTTAGGATAAAGTGAAATGATTTAAATTTCTTCATGAGTCTCCCGGTAACCATCTTTAGATATTTATTGACCGTTTTCTATTGATTGGGATTTTAAACTTTCTGATCACCTGATTACTTCTTATTAGTTGGTATATTTCATCTATATTAACGTGTTTATTAATTGCGTTTTCATTTGAGTACCAGGCTTCTAGGAATTCTCTGGCACATTTGGTGTTTCCTCTGTTTAAGATTTTGACATTATCCCAATCAAATTGATGTCCATGATCGTCTGAATGTATTGATACTAAAGAATTTATATCATGTCTTTTCACGGTTGATTTGTGTTCCTGGATTCTGATTCGAAGGGGACGCCCACTTTGGCCGATGTAATGTTTGTTACAGTTCACACAATTTATTTTGTAAATGGTGTTAATTTTATCTCCCTTCTCTATCGGATCTTTTGGTTTGCATAAGATGGAATTAAGCGATTCAGCTGGTTTGTGTGCTACATCTATATCAAACGGTTTCATTATTCTAGCCGTTATTTCAGAGATGTTTCTGATATATGGTAGGATGAATTGCTTTTTGGTCTTTGGTGATGGTTCTTTGTTGGTGCTTTCATTCGATTTTAAACACTTTTTGATGAAATTTTTTGGATAACCATTCTTCTTGAACACCGTTTGTAAGTATCTTTCTTCCATTCTTTTCAACTCTGGTGTGCTACAATGTGTTTGAACTCTTCTAAACAATGTCTGCACACAGTTTCTTTTGTGAGTAATTGGATTGTTGCTAGTACAGTTGAGTATTTGATCTGTGTGCGTTGACTTTCTGTATACTTGTGTTTCTAAATTTCCTGTGTTGGTTCTCCTGATTAAGACATCTAAAAATGGGATTTTGTTATCTAACTCTTCTTCTCTTGTGTTGCTGTATATAGTAAGTTGCGAGACACGCGATAATCATGTGTATTTCGTTGAAAAGTAAACAGAAAGCTCAGTTCTAGGCATAATTTCAATTCTCTTCTAAGTAAAGTGTTCTGAATAGAACATATATCGTCGATTTCAACTGTCAGCTTCACACACTATGATGACGTCTTGATTTACTGTCGATATTTTAAAGTCATATTATGTGTAAATCAGTACAATGAAGCTTACTGTTTAAGAATAATTTCTCAGTCAATATATATTATTATTCATTTATTTATTGTCACCATTCCCTCGGGTTTCAAGTGAACATACGCAGGGATTCAGCAGCACATCTTCATCTCACTTGATTCTCCGGCTCCATTATTATTACCCATAAGTACTTCTTAAACTAGTTCTTCTGAAACTTGAACCCTCCCTTAAAAGTTTTGAAGACCCCAAACAATTTTCTTATAGACAGGGTAGGGACACTTTAGACGCTGCAGCCGTCTTACACAACAGTATCGTCTCATCATTAGACAAAGGTGCCAAATACGTTTGCTGCACGTTTCTCGACTTCACTTCAGCTTTTGACTCTGTACCTAGATGTCTCTTGCTAAATAAGCTCTCCATCACACAAACTGAGTCTTGGGTCACAAACTGGTTGCATTCCTACTTCTCAAACAGAATGCAGTACACTGTATACAAAGGTAAATCCTCCTCTGCTGTGCTCAATGAAGCTGGTGTCCCCCAAGGTGTTGTACTCTCCCCATTTCTCTTTTCTTTCTTTCTAGATGAATTACCATCTTCAAATGACATTAATTTTGTTAAATATGCTGACGATTTGACTGTATCTTTGCCTGTCAAATGTCAAAGTGAATACTCCAAACTAAATGGTTTTTATTAGAAATCAGCCAGTGGTTCAAGGAAAACGGTCTAACCTTAAATCCCTCTAAATGTCAAACAGTCAATTTCACCTTTAGGCATAAATCTCACCTAAACAAACTGATTAGCACTCACGAGGTGTGCAACATTGATGGCACTGAAGTAGAAACCAAGTTGGAAATTAAATATCTAGGTATCATTCTATCTGCTGATCTTTCCTGGTTGTCTCATATCTTGATGATTTCTAAGAAAATATTCCCTCTTACCTCCTACATCAAGAACTTAAGACATTCTGGAATAACCCAACCAACCCTTACTCCTACGAATCATTAACTCTTGCATCCTGCCTATTATTCTCTATTGTTCCGTCTTAGTTTCTCCAGAGCAACTGAAGAAGGACTATAGCTCATTACGCAGGATGTTAAAGGTTGTCAGCAAGGTAAGCAACGTGTCGCTTAACCATCTTGTTAATATTCTGGTCAACAGGCACATGGACTCATGTGAAAATGGGCTAAATCCATTCTATCTAACTCACACCACCCTCTTCATTCACAACTCTCCCCTTGTATCTATCTCATCAAGCAGAACCAGAAGCCTATATAGAAAACTATATGCTCGCACTAACAAGTACAAAAGCTCAACCATACCCTACTTAGCTCGTGTTCTATGCGATAAAGAAAGCATTGGGCGTGAAGCTTATAACTTAATAAATGGTCAGTAGAACAATTGGATCTCGTCTTTCCAACTCATATCCTTTGTAGGTACAACGTTTTCTTTCTCTTTTGTTTTTTTTTTGCTACCGACATACCAATATGTTGTTGTCATAACTAACTGACATTATCCATAACCTATGTAAAATTTGATTTATTGTTGATGTACTAAGTGGATGCAATACTGTAGTAAAATGCTGAGAATTCCATTCTGTATGACAAGTACTTTTTTGGAATAAAACAAATTATTATTATTAAGCTTTCATTCCATGTTCCTATGTGACTCTCGGAAGCACAATTCGATGCTTCCCATTCAATGTCTACTCGAAGGCGTAGTAATTGATGTCATTCAACGGTTTCCTCAGCATTTGTATCATCCATCTCAATTTCTTTCTGCATATCTACTGGATAATAGATTGTTGGTTGGTTCACTGCTTGTCAAAGTTCTTTTTGCTGCTAAGCCTTTCTGGCCTGCTATCTTATCTTCAATACGCGATAAGTGAAGGCAGCTGTTGTTGACAGTCTACAGTAGCCTGCTGGGAATGCTCTCAGTGATGCACGTGTCAAGTTACTGAACTACACTTATAAGCATCAAGTTAACACTGATTTCAAATTAATGAAGGTCTGTCTGTCTGTCTTACTTTTCCGACCCTGATTTTGACACACTCAATTGAATAGAGGATGGATCTTAAGGGCTGACAGTTTTTTAAATGAGATACTTGTTGTATTTTAACACAATGAGTGTCAAATACAAGCTCTTAAAACAACAACCGGTGGGATAAAGAAAGCAAATTTTAGGCTTGCAAGACGAAACCCATTTTACTTTAGAAAAAATGATCTTTTTCGTATTAGATAGTTGGAGGGAATCGGCCACAGGAAGCCTTGCTCGACCAAGGTTTCGTGTTATTTGGCACTCATCAGTCAGCCAGGCATATCTTTAATGCCAAAGGAACTGATATGCCTTCCGAGACTTGAAACCGCATCCATCCATCCATCCATTCAGTGCTGCAGTCATAGACGTTACCACTGAGCTATTCAATACTAATACCAATACTTCACAGTGCATTGTGATAGTAAGCCACCCTAGTGATATACTGGCCACATTGCAAACTTGACTGATAGAAATCAGTCTTCACCATAGATAGATAGGGCTAGACACACACTTTACACTAGTTACTGACCAGAGTCCAATCAAAGGAAAAAAGATCTTAGTTTATTCTGTTATATACATTAAATTTGTAGCCATTTACTTCAGTTAAAAGACAACAAAATGATTAGTTTTCTTTGTGTATCAGTAATTTTGATGTACACTTGTAATACTGATGCAGTTCAGTGCCGGTGAGCATGTTTTAACGCGTCATGTTTAGTAACTCGGTATTAATACAAATAACAAAGGATCTTAATCAACACAAGTGTTTGAGAAATACACTTTTAAGATGCACACATTTGTATTAATGAAAATTTTACATTAAATAAGTGTACTTTTAAACAGTTGAGCAAAGTAATTTCTTTCTGTATAATGACCAATTTCAAACATTTCTTTGGTAATTTATTTGAATTTTAAATTTTCCCTTCGATTGATTGGACTGAAGTGCTAGGTCTCAGGTTGACGTATCTCTTGGCTTCTTGTGCAGATGCTTCCACGATGTCTGGGTATGTAATTAGAAGTTAACTGATAGATGGTGACTAGCAGTGGAATCCAGAATGCTCATTTCGCCCTTTTGAGACTCGTCACTGGGGAATGCAGGAACATCAAGTAGATGATGGGTCTCAAATAGGACGAAATGCTCATTCTGGATTCCACTGCTAGTCACCATCCACCAAATAAATTTCTTTGGTACATATAAAACTGCAAATAATCAGTAAGTACAATTTTTCCCGCCAAGAAGAACTTCTTAAAATACCCTTTAATTTTTAGTGGTTTCATTACAAAATATACTACTAGGCGCATTTTTCAGGTTTCAGTCCAGTTTAATTTACTTTACTATAATAGTTAGGCCTTGTTTTAATAAACATTTTTAGAATTTAAGATAAAAAAATAAAGGCAAAACAAATTCCCGTGTGGATTTGAGAAATAATCAAAATGCCACGTTAAAATGAACCATCTAAGACAAATACTTTGAAATTCATAAGTCTACACTCTGACAAAGCTCTCCGAACCGGAGGTGGTGCGCAAATACGAGAATAGGAAAAACAAGCTTCACAAATCACTGAAATCCAAAAGAATAATGGAACAATTGCTTGAAAAGTCCATCCTGAACGACCTATCGATGATATTTTTTATTTACTTATTTAGACATTCCAACTAACTTTGTAATTATTATCCGCCTTTCATCTAGACTGTATATTATTGTTCAGACGTTTGCATATCATCTGTTGAAGTAATCCTTATTATTTGTCTTTATTTCTGTTTCATCTATAGATTTGAATGCTTCTCTGTGTGATTGTGTGATGATATTGATAATATGTTGTTATATGATGTGGTTTAGAATGAGTGAATGAAGAAGGGTTCTGACCTTGGACTATTAGCGAAAATCGTTTAGTGTATGAATCTTGGCGATAGGGTTACAAACCCAACTTTATTGGGAATATTCTTCCTTGATTCTCAGCTACTTCTTATGGTTGATTTTTAGCTAAATAATTCTGTTGTATAGTACTTGTTATCTATCTCAGATGTAATTTGATGTGTGTATAGCTTCCTGACGCTATTGTTCAGGTAGTTTTACTTTTTAATATGTTATTAGTATTGAGTGATAATGCGACAGACAGCGGGCCGGGCAACGAGGAGACAGGCATAAAATCGACCCTCACAAACAAAATTGGAGGATCCGGACTTCACCGATGATATATATGTCTGATTTCCCACAAACTGGGAAATATCCAAGTGAAAAGCAACAAGTTGGCGATAGAAGGAGAAGCATCAAAGATAGGACTCCAGGTGAACGCAGAGGAAAAAGAGCTGATGAAGATTCCTGGCCAACACCACCAACAACAACAAATAACAATCAGAACAAATGAGAGAAATCTGAAAGAAACAACCTCCTTCACCTACCGACCTGAGAAGCATCGTTTCAACTACAGGCTGATGGAACTGATGAGAATATCAAAGAGAGGATAGGGAAAGCAAGACAAGCTTTCATTACTCTCAAGTCCGTGTGGAGGTCAATAGCACTCAGCATGAAAAATAAGGTCTAGATATTCAACTCCAATGTGAGGTCAATGCTACTTACTATACGGATCAGAGACTTGGCCAATGCGTCATAGAGAGCATCTCAAACAAACTACTTACCTTCATCAATTGCTGTCTTCGCTCAATACTACTCAAGATCAGATGGCCGGCCAGAAAAAATCAGAAACAGGGAATCTCTGGGAGTGAACCAGTCCATCAGGAACCAACTGTTCAAGAAATATGCAAGAAGAAATGGAGGTGGATTGGTCATACTCTGAGGAAACCATCAAGTGACACCACACCCCAGGCCATCGCTCTAATGGAACCCGAAAGGGAAGCGGCGAGTTGGTCGTCAGCGCACGGGTGGGGTGACTTGGAGGAGGTTATGTGAAGAGGAGATGAAAGCCTGTCGGCAGACGTGGAGCCAGGTGAAAACATTGGTGGAGACTTTCAGCTGAAGCCCAATGTTCCTCTAGGAATTAAAAGATATAATAATTATTATTGAGTAGTACCTCAGATTTTGTCACAAATAACTGCCTTTGTCGGGACATTAAGGTACTGCGCGTTTAACTATTATACAGTAGACCGTAAAATTCTATTCCCAGCGTTCAGACCATATACACCATTCTTGGTAGTTATACAAGGTACATAAAATTTTCACTTGGTTAGTAGTGAATAGCTTTATATGAATTCCTGTCATCAGTAGAATTGAATCTACAGAATAGGACTGGTCAAAGTGAGGACGTAATGAGACTGAGAGCAGGTTAAATGATGACCTTTCATAATACTGTGTTGTTATTCATCTCAAAAAAAAGTGAAATCAACTGGAGGTAACTTCTCTGAATAACAAAATGACGTATAAAACATCTGTGTATGCGTGATTTGTAAAATCTGACTTAATACGATTAACAGGGACAGAATTGACCAAAATCTTAAGGAAGAATAAAAGGTGCTTTGACAAAAATAATAGTTCACAAACACTTTTGAATGACGGATTGGTCTATCCGGATTTTTCAGAGAATGAAATGGTCGACACATGCATAGAAAGGAGATCTTAAAAAGACAGGTTTGGAAATTTCAGATGTATATAACAGTAATTAATGTCTCTAATCTACTCAATATTTTGTTAGTTCTGGTATGATTAATCATGAAAATGTGTTGACTTCAAACCATCTATAAAAGAGTTAAAGCTGTACATTTCAACCACATTTGTTAATGATTACGGACAATCAATTCGTGCAGGATCAAAGATTAAATAAAGTAGCACTATCAACTAATAAAGAATGAAATCCAGATCATTTTTCTATCTACCTCGCTAATTTCTAAGAAAGATTCCAAGAAACATCATTGCAGAATATAAAGTTAGTAATCACTGTCATAGCTTTTTTGTAAATAGGCTTGCGTAAGTCCCTCAGAATACTGCAAAAAAACACCTCCATTTTCCAGGAGACAGTTCCTAAACGTTGATGATGTGAATAACTTCTTTTTTGTCCAGGATCAATTAATATGTCATGGTTGCAAAGTGTAGTACGCATAGGAAAGACAAAATCATCTGGACGAAAAATCTTTAATTATATTCGATTCTATCAGCCTTTATTAGTAAAATAAACTGAATGGAAAATTTAATATGATTGCACAGAGTACGAATATCCTAATTACTCTTTTGTTAGTATGGACTCTGAGAGTTGATATTGTCCTATACTTCATGTTTTGTGTTAATGTATTAGAATATTTAATCAGTTAAAGTTTACTGAACTCACTGCAGATGTCAGTCTTTAGCATATATCTTGTTTTGGTTTCTAAGCTTAAGAAAGGCGTTAATACTTGACCATCGATATTTCTTCAACATACCTGGTGACACCTTCAACTCCGATTTCAATCCAATGACTTTCATTCAGCCTTTATTCCTTTTTTATTACTTCAAAATTCATAGTCACTTGTTGATAAAATCCAGTGGTTGGATAGTCTATGAGCTCACCTTGTAACTGGATGGTCGTGGGTTCAAACCCTCAGACGGTGGATTCATAATGCCGATAAGTCCCAAACTAGGATGAAACAGCTGCCCAGTACTCCCTGTAGATTTTCAATGATTCTCTAGCTGGTACCCATCCTTGATCAAACTTGAAGTAAATCAAATCCTTGCAAAACAACTCCTGAAGGTCAAAGAATTTATAAAATCTTCTTATAATTCTTTTGTCTTACAAAGCTGTTCTTCAAGGAATTTTTTTAAGTATTCGTTTTGTAGGGATTGTGTTTGATTGGTTGGAGGATTTCATCATGAGCTGACATCAGTTGGATTACTATTGGAAAATCAGCTAGGAGTACTGCACAGTTCTTTTTGTCAGCCTAAATTGGGACTCCACTTCATCAGTATGTACCCACCACCATAAGGATTCGAACCCAAGGCCTTCTGGTTACAAGGCTAGCGACCTCGCAGACCGCTAAGCCACTGAGACCAAATCTTATTCCTTGGATTTCACATATTCTGCATAAGTCTCAATATAACCTCTGACTTTGATAACTCACGATTGACAAAAGTACTAACTATATAACATAGAAATTAAAACCCACCTGGAGAAGTCAGACTGTTGTGTTCAGAAGAAAGTCATGCAGCCACTTTTCTTACCTTAACGATCATTGCATGAATGAAGAGAATTCGACTGACAATTTCTTTTTCCCCAAAGTTTTCTACAAGTTATCATTGTCCTAGCTGTTTTATTTTTCGTACTACTTCATTACGTAATCAGCCTGAACACCTGTTTATTATTTAGTTAATCCTCTTATTTCTCCAGAATTATCCAAGTATTTCCGCTGTTTCATCCTAGCTTGGGACTCATCGTCAGCACACACACACACGCACCAACAGGGTTCGAACCCATGAATTTCCTCTTACAAGCATCAAGCTCGTAGACCATTTAGCCTCTGAGACCCGACTCAACGGACCAGCCCATGAATTCTAACTTTTACCGATATGTGGTGTTAGCGTGACTGCCACTAGTCATCATATCATCGGTGAGTATTTGTCTTCACGTCTGACTTTATGGGCCCTAGTGGTCAAAACTTCTCACTAGAACTGCAGACAAATTTGTCCTGTAGCCAGACACCAGCAACCATCAGAATGATTTTCAAGGGAAAGTTTTTGGAGATTTGATCTTTTTTCTTCAACTTCGACCAAGGATTCATGTCAGTTAGTCAGACAAAGATGAGGTCTTCATTGAAAAGTAAGCTTTTCTTTGCTCAATCATTTTGTCTACCAGCCTATTCTTTCCTTTTCACAGAATCAAAAATGAATTACACGACCTTAGGTTCTAATAGAAACGAACCTCATTCAATCTTTGAAGCACAAAAAAAGGTATGCGTTAACTGCTTTGTCCAAAGCTTGTGCATAGACTAGAAATAAGCTCGATCACCACATGGAATAGCAAATTTCAACAACAGCGTCCCAGGAGTGCGAACGCACGGGTGACCTTCAGCTGGCCAATCATAAAAATGATAAATGTTTGCTCAAAAATTGAGGCACGTTGACAAGAAAATGCTTGAAAATGCATTAAACAGGTTATCTTTCTCTGACATGGCTTAAAAATACGCCCTACTTATAACAAGGAGTATCAGTTGCTAAGTTAGACTAGTTTCTGTATGTGTATTCACTGAGGTAACTACAGATTAACTGTTTTTGTGAATCGTTTATCTCTCTCTCTCATCCTGCTTGCAGTCTTCCATAAAAGACATCGGTTTAATTACTATGGTTTCCAGCCAGAGGATAGACGACTACTTACCAGGGAAATGTGGATGGTAAAAAAAATTAAAACAAATGACACCAACTATAAATCTATCCGAGATCATATCCATAAACTTAATCCTGACCCTAACACTAACCCTAACTTTAATCCTAACCCTAACGAGCTATTAACACATTGTCCAAACAGTACTTAAAAACGTGATCTGGATGAAATTTGTTCCTAAGCTGGTGAATAGCATTGATATTTCAGCTAGGATAATGACAGATGCCGTTAGTTAGCCAAAGACTAGTATGCGTTCAAGGTCATTGGAGCGTTCACACTCCTCGAACGCTATTGCTGAACTTCGCCCATCGAATTTGAAAATATTTGATTCTTACAATAACAGTCGCTGATATCAACCTATTCTTTGTCTGCTATTTTTTTGTCATAAGTAACCTAAATGTCGAATGCACAGTTCCGTTTTATTATGAACTAGAGTGTTTATTTAGGGATTTGACTAATTTAGCGTTGTTAGTGTGTGTGTGTCTAGACACAATGGATCCAGACAATAATGGATGGTTTTACTTTCTGCGCCTAACTGTATTTCATTGAAGGTTTAACTAGGTAGAAAGTAGAAGAACAGACCTTTTTATCTCACTACAGAGGCAGAATACGCTGTACATTGACATAAAACACACGCATAGGCCTTATACTACTTATACAGTGTTTAGTTTGTTTGATATATATAAACTTTTTTAAACTGTCAATTAAGTGAATTGGTTGTCTTCATTTGAGCTTTCTGTTATGATATGATAAGTGGTATTATTAGAGTGATATATATTAACATTAACATATCTGCACGACGTTAGTAAAATTAAAACTACATAAAATAATAATTGGTGGTTTTCTACATGTGGAATTTGTTCATTTTTGAGGTCTACTATCAAAGTAGACATGTCTGTCACAATTCTATTTTTTATAAATAATCTTTCAATACCGAAAGCCAACATTTACAGATCAGTACACTAACTTCAAATGGACCCACACAAAAAACTTGGAGGATCTGGACTTCACCGATGATATATATGTCTGATTTTCCACAAACTGGAAGATATGCAAGTGAAAATCAGCAACAAGTTGGCGATAGAACAAGAAGCATCAAAGATAAGACTTCAGGTGAACATAGAGAAAACAGAGCTGACGAAGATGTCTGGGGAACACCAACAGCAGCAACAACAACAGACAACAATCAGCCAGCATGAATGCGAGGAACCTGAAAAAAAAAACAACCTCCTTCACCTACCTATCTACCTACCTCGGAAGCATCGTCTCAGCTACAAGCGGACGGAACTGATGAGAATATAGAAGCAAGGACCGGAAAGCAAGACAAGCTTTCATTACTCTCAAGTCTGTATGGAGGTCAACAGCACTCAGCATGAAAATGAAAATAAGATCCGGATTTTCATCTCCAATGTGAAATCAGTGCTACTATACGGATCAGAGACCTGGCGCGTCACAAAAAAGACCTCAAACAAACTACAGACCTTCATCAACAGCTGTTTTCGCACAATACTACTCAAGATCATATGGCTGGCCAGAAAAGATCACCAACAGGGAGGGATCTCTGGCAATCGGCGAACCAACCGACCAGGAAGGAATGGAGGTGGATTGGCTGGCCATACTCTGAGAAAACAAATTATCAAGTGAGTGGCATCACACACCAGTCCATCGCTCGGGTGGAACCCGAAAGGGAATTGGCGAGTTGGTCGTCAATGAAAGGGTGAGGTGACATGGAGGAAGTCATGTAAAGAGGAGATGAAAGCATATGGGCAGACATGGAACCAGGTGAAAACTGTATCATAGAACCGAACGCAATGGAGACGTTTGGCTGAAGCCCCATATTCCTCTAGGAATTAAAGGAAATAGTAATAATATACTAACTTCAACAGTTGAGTACCTCTAAGCAGGAAAAGAAATCTTATCCGTTCTCTATGCTCCAAAATTCGGAAAATTTGCTCTGTAGATACAATTGACTTAGAATTAGAAAGTCTTCGTACATCTCTCTTATATACTGTATATCCTAGAAGGTTTATCGACAGAAACATCAAGGAAGCAACCATCCTTAGCCATATCACATTGCCGAAGAAAATACTGTTTATGAGTGTTCGGCTTTCAAATGTGGCAGTATTTCCAAAGTAATTAAAAGTCGTTTATCCAAAAGATGTATTAAACTCTCTTTCTAGGCATCTGACTTACATTTGGTATTTACCAGTCGAAATATGATTCAACAGTGCGTCAAGGATAAACTAACGCTTATGTTCACCTCTATGTGCATATATACTCATTCACATACTCATGTGGAGCTGATCACATTGGACGTCGTAAGTGTGTTGTCCGTAAACGCGTAGCTGAACACTACCCGGTTTGGTTAATGAAAGGTGAGGACAGGACGACAAAGCGTTCAGTCTACGAACACCTTCTGAAGTCAGGTCATTCACCCCACCATACGTGATTTATCCTTCAAAGTTATCTACAGGATCGAATCCAATCACTTCAAAAGCTTAAGTCCTTCCCCCCACCCCCACCCCTTATGCATAGCTGAAGCTCTAGCTATACATGGACTAAAACCTAAATTATGCATTCAAAAACATTTTGTCAAACTCCTCTCTTTAATGTTTTTTTTATTTTATTCTATTTTACCAATTGAATTCATTCCACTTCACTACAGCTTCTCCGTTTTTATTGTTATCATCTTACTACTCTTTATTTTTTCAGAAAACACCTGACCTACAATTTTAAAATCTTTATACCAGTTCAATTAAATCATATTACAGCTTAATATCATTAGGTATGTCAACTTGAGTTAAGAATGACAGCGGCAAGCACTGAGCGGAATAGTAGCATTTAATAGCTGTATAGTGATTTCATATTCAAATGTCTTATTCGGTTTAGCAATTATGTCAATCAAAATTTAATAACAAATAAGCGTGTAATATAGGTCTACTATCAGAATATTCACAGAATATTCAATGTGACTGAAGAATGAAGTCACAAGTTTTTGTTTAATTTACAATGAAACTGACTGGTAGAGATTTTAACTCATTATCAAATGAGTTTAGAATTTAAAAGCATAGCAGTCAGGGTATAACATCATAAAATGTCATTTTTCTTATAAATTAAAAGCTTCCATATATTATTCGGAAGCAATTTTTTTTCCTTCACGTTCTCCAGTGGAACATAGGGCCTCAAGAGAGAGAGGCTTGAAGTTTCTGTAGCTGTAGTGTTTATTTTACAGGATGGGGTTGCTAGCCTCATGTCCAACCTTCCCTCCTTACCTGCAGTATTTCTGGCTTCGCGAGGTAAAGGAGGGCATCTGTGGCCGGGTATCAAACTCCGGACAATGTGCATGGTCGACGAGCGTCCTAACCGCTATGCCACCGACGCACATTTGGAAGCAATGGTTTGTACTAATTTTATACATAGATCACTGAAACCACTAAAATTCAGTTCCCTAGAAATTCAATAAACTATACGTGATAATTTTATCTAATTTATTCAGTTATTCACAAACACACCATGATTTGAAGTGATATTAGACAACTGCTTACTCCAAGCACAATATTAAGTAGTGTCATCTTGAAGAGACTGAAAGACACCATGGATACAGAACTCCACATGGAACAAGTTGAATTCAGGAAAAGTGAACCATGTGCTGACCAAGTCATATCGCTATGCATCGTCATAGAGCAGGGCATAGAATGACAGTGAACTCTGCGTATCAACTTCATAGACTTTGGAAAAGCTGTAGACAGAAAGTCGACCGTGAAGTAATTTGAAAACTACCCCAAAGCAAAACAGTGATATTTTTGAGTGTGACAAACTGAATTATGAGGTACAGTAGGGGGGGGACAGAAGAAGATCTGGACTTTATGAATGGTCTACGTTTAATTCTGCACAAGCTCTGAGATGTACAGGCAAAGACGAATGAGGTATCAGGAGAAGTAGTGAAAACAGAACTTTGAGTAAATACAGAGAAGACAGAGGTGATGAAGATACTTAAAGACAAATGACATCGACAAGTATCAATCACCATCGATTATTTATTTATTAATCCTGGGCTTCTCAAAAAAGATTATATCATATTACGAAGATTATTAAATGCTGTGAGTAGAGCTTGTGGTCTGCCACTGCATGAGCTCGCTAATACTATAGTTGAGAGGCATATAAATTCCTGTACGAAATGGGCAAAGGCTATACTGTCAGACCCTCTGCACCCCCTTTATTCACACCTATCCCCCTTGTATCTCATCAGGTGGGACGAGAAGTCAATATAAAAAGTTATATGCCCGTACCACTAAGTATAGAAATTCTACAATACCGTATTTATCCCGTACTTTATGTGACAAAGACTCTGTTAGACGTGAAACTTACAAGTTACTATGTAATTAGCACAGTGAATCGACCCTTTCATCTTTTGTTCATCTTTCTGTATTTTATGGTGTCACACTTTCTACCGTTTAATTATTATTCTGCTATTTTATTTTAGTTGGTATTACTATTATTACTACAATTTTGTACTTTATACATATTTTTCACTGTATGGCATACAGTATTTTGCTATGTAGCTGCTATAACAATCGTTTTATTACTATTATGTAATGTGTATTTTTAATTCTTTTTGTCGTTTTTGAGTAAATTAGATGCAATATTGTACTGTATGCTGAAAATTCCTTGCTGTATCATTAGCACCTTTTTTTGGAATCAAGCAAAAATTATTATTATTATTTTTTGATTACAGCTTGATTCCACACTGTATTTTTGGTACAAGTATGGAATTTTCAGTGTGGATATCGGTGGCCCAAATTTCGCAGACCGACCATAGATATCAGGTGTGCGTCAGCAGGGGATTGAGTCCCGGACCATGTGCATGGTCGGCGAGACTCCTAACCACTGTGCCACCGACGCACAGGGAATCTGAAGAAATTAGTCTCTTCACTTATCTAGAGAGCATCGTCTATAGACCACAGGATGAGGATGCCAGAGTCAGTCAGTATAGGATCAGGAAAGCAGGATTAACCTTAATTACTCTGAAATCAGTGTGGAAATCTGTTGTAGAATAATGAATACGATTCAGATATTCACAGTCAGTGGCTCTACATGGTTCAGACAATTGGTAAATGTGTCAGTCAAAGCTTTTCATACAGGCCAATGCAGGCTTATACCAACAGTTGGTCCCTTCGCTTCATAATAATGACTAGATATGAGGCCAGAAAAGATATGCAACAAGGATCTATGGCAGTAAACCAACCAAGAATCTACTACGCAACAAACATATAGAAGGAAATGTAGATGGATAGAACACACGCTGAAGAGACTGTTGCGTGATATCACATGCCAGGAGCTAGAGTGGAAATCATATGGGAAGCGACGAATTCGACGCTTCAGAATGACGCGGAGGAGGTCGTGTGAACCGTAAATGAAGGCTTATGGGTAGTGATGAAGCTAGGTAAAATTGACTGTAATGAAAAGACCGAATTGGAGATGTGGTGCTCAAGTCGTATGTTCCACCAGGAACCCAAGATAATAATAAAAACAATAATAATAATAATGAATCTCTTTGATGGTACTACTGAGTGAATCTAGTTCTATTCTCGAAGTGGATATCGACTGTTTTGAGGCCGCAGATACACCTTATTGACGACTGTCAATGAGCAGGAAACCAAGCGTCATATTTTCTTAATGACCACTTGCAACTAATTAACCTAGTATCGAATCCAAGTGTATCGCGATGGTAAACAATCTAGCCAGATGACCATATTGACAGAATTTAGTCAGCATCAAGAATAGTGACCAGATATATGAATTTAGTTACTCCCGCTCTCTCTCTCTCTCTTTCTGTAACACAAACAATTACGATTACTATCATTTTCCTTGAATTCTAACAATAACGCATTTTGATTGGACACTAGTAACTAGTGTGATGCGTCTAGTCTTTTTTATTTGATGTAGAGTGAATTCTATCAGTCAGCCTTGTAATGTGGCCACTATTCTAGGTAGCTTGCCATCACGGTGCACACTGATTTGATGATATTAGATGGTTGGAGGCAGTCGGTCACAGGAAGCCTTGGACATATCCACTATAGACGCAAGCTCAAACAGCTCAGTGGTAACGTCTCTGACTGAAGTTCTCCCTGGGTAACGCGGTTCGGATCTCAGAAGGCGCATGAGTTCCTTCAATTTTATTTTATTTATTTTTATTTTTGATTACAGCTTGAATACGCACTGTATTTTTGGTACAAGCATGGAATTTTCAGCATGGATATCGGTAGCCCAAATTTTGCAGGCCGACAATGGATATCAGGTGTGCATCGGGAGGGGATCAAACCTCGGACCATGTGCATGGCTAGCGAGAGTCCGAAGGTTGCAGATACACCTTGATGATTGACTGATGAGTGCCAACTAGAACGAAACCTAGGTCGAGAAAGGCTTCCTGCCGATTGCCTCCAACCATCTAATATCATCAAATAACACATTTTAATTTCAAATCCTATTTTCAATTTACTATCAGCTCCGTATATGAATAAATAAAGTGCTCATTGTCTCCTTCTTCTTATAATTATTCCTGTACGTTCCCAGTGGAACATATAGGGCTTCAAGTGAGAGGCTTGAAGTTTCGGTAGCAGTGGTGCTTATTTTTTACAGGATAGGGTTGCTAGCTTCATGCCCAACGTTCCCTCTCTCTCTCTCTCTCTCTACCAATCTTATTACTGGCATAGTGAGGTAAAGCATTGAGTCTGCGGCCGTGAATCGAACTCCGAAACCACATAAGGCGTGGTTGGCAAGCATTCTATCACTGTGCCACCGATGCTGTTTGTCTCCAGTGTGCATAATTCTCTCTACCTTCATATTTTCTCTACAAGTGGTTGAAAGACTGATATATTAAAGTGGATCACCTGGATGGATACCTTACAGCATGACACTTGATATCCAGAAAATGCTTTTCTACAATGTCATCTAATTATATTTCTAGAATTGTCAAACTAACAAATATGCATTCAATAAAATAATACCATATTTAGAAAGCCTTAAAAATCAGGTAGGCTTTAAATATATGTATACATATATATAAGTCCGCAGTTATGTGTTTATTAAGCTCACCTACTTGTCATTGAATAACACAGCAAAAGGAATGTGGTAAATTCATTTTTTGGAGAGAGAGAGAGAGAGGAGTATTCATTCTTCACAAGTGTCAAATTTGTCAACAAATTAGGTCTCTCTTATTGTTGTGAAATTGCTTACTCTATACTTGTTTATTTGTTATCGTTGTTGTTAGTTTATTTTTGGTTAAATTTTCTATAGTTGTACCAATAATTGTCAAAAATATCATAAAAGAGAAGAAACTGTGAGAAATTGTGAAGAGAAAAGCACAGAGTACGTTTGAAAATGTAAAACAGAAAGCTGTACTAACAGAAAACTGAAGTATGTATAGAAAATAATCATAATAATAGTAATGATAATAATAATTACTGACAATATTTTAAAGGTATACTGATGAAAGAATAGAGAATGAGGAGTGTCATGCTTCTACATTCACACACACACACACACACCTACTCATTCTCTTCAACTAACGCATAAAAATGAACACTTGACCATTTTTGACACAGAAAGGAAAAACGTTGTACAATTGAAATGTGATTAGGACAGAAAGACAATGAAGTATGGGTCATGTCAACTCAATGGTAAACATACATCTACTGCCTTCCTAATATTTCTGGGTTTTACTTTTTTTTGTAAACATAAATGCAATCAAAACAAATTAGATTTCTCTAACTTATCAGAGATACATTTAATTTAATTCATATAAACTTTGATCTGATTCACTGTGCATTTGTATCGCGCACTCATACCGGTTGGAAGTCGATTAATTCGACTTTGGCTTCAAGTTATTTAACCGTTATTTGACTGAATGATGTAATTTTGAAAGTGATCTACATATAATTTGATGAGTGGTGACTAATAGTGGAATCCTGGATGCACGTTTCGTCCTATCTGGGATTCATCAGCAACGTGTATCTACATTTGCCATTAAGGCTCGAACCCAGTACCCATCCACTAAATTACTTCAGATTCAATTCTCAGACATTGTTGAAACATCCACACAAGGAGCCAACATGTAAACAGTGTTCATGAGAATCTTTTAGTGGCATGAGTAATTAACTTCATTTGAACAGAAATGAAAAACTAGTCGACTGTGACCCGATATTTCATTCATACAGTTTTGTTCCCTCCTAATGAATCTCAAAGCCTAGATCCTCAACAGTAAAAAAAAAGTCAAGTGACAGTTTTTTTCATTTGCATGAAGTAGCGACTGGCCCTATTCAGGTAGGTAGTTACCTGGGGTCCTAGTGGGAAGCCGTGACCAGTGGCGTACAGCAGGTCGAAGATGAACCAATAACTCATCAAAAAAGACATTTTGAAATGGTCGCGCTATGTCGTAAACTGACAGAAGTTAGAAATCAAGAACTATTGGATCGGGTCCCAGTGGCTCAATGGTCTACGAGCTTGCCAGCCTTGTAACCAGAAGGCCCTCGGTTCGAAACCCGGTGAGTGCGTACTGATGACGCGGAGTCCCAAACTAGGACGAGACGGTTGTCCAGTACTCCCAAGTTTTTCAATGGTTCTCTAACTAATGTCAGCTCATAATGAAATCCTTCATGCAATCAAACAAAATCCCTACAAAACCAATACTAGAAAAAGAACAGTTATATGTCTATAATAACTGAAGAGTTATTGTCATTAACAACATTAATGCTGTTTTAAATTACATTGAACCCAAATAATGCCAATGAATTACAGTGATAATATGCATCATGATAAGATTGGACTAAATATCAGATAAATTAAGGGAAGTAACACAGAATTTGTGAATTTTTAGATTCGGACAGCACACCAGAAGCTTCTTTTTCACTGAGAGATCCGGCTGTTTTAAGTGAATTACAGTGCTCTCTTCTGTTTTGAGTATTCAATATCTAGAGACTTCTGGCGATTCATTTCGTATCTAATAAATGACAGAAAAAGATTCTTCAATACTAGCCTATTTGGACTAGATAGTCAGATGTATGGAATTTCTTGATCAGATGTTTAATAATGGCACTTCTGATTGAACCGGTGCCTCCTCTTTGCAGCCACGCTGGGTAATGTTCTCAAACACGTTTTGAAAGGACGCGCATACAACGACATATGTACCTGGCTCCGCACGAGCAGGTGAACTGGTATATGCACACTGAATTGGTCATTGCGAGAGTTTGTCCTTCGCGTTTTTCGAAGTATTGGACGGCTAGAGAATGTCACTCTTAGTGTTGCTGCAGAGAAGGTCTTCTTTAAAGAGCTGGATATTCCCCTCTTCAGGATGTCAGCTGCCAAATCTCCCCAGAAATTCAGATTCAGATACAGCGTTTCAATTGGCGCTGAATCGCATTCTTCTCTTTTTGGTTTAGATTTCATGTTCTTTTCGACAAAACATGTCGGGTAGCCATTTTGAGCCAGGATATTTTTGAGGAATAAGAAGTCCTCTTCCATGCAATCGCTGCTGCAGATTTTTCTAATGGGATGAGTTAGTGCGATGATGAGAGCTCGTTTTTGGCTCAAAGGTATCCAACTATAGAAATGCGTGGCTGCAAAGAGGAGGCACCGGTTCAATCAGAAGTGCCATTACTGAACATCTGATCAACACCTTCCACAACATCTCAACTGATTCTTTCAAAGTAATTTACAAAGTCAACAGAAGTATATGGAATTATTGAAAGTTTTCATCACACTTTCACTCAGCCAGACTGGTAGGTGTTTCAGAGCACGAAAATCTAGTTTCTTAGAGAGATGGCCAATGTTTTATTCATGTAATTATTGTTCAACCCTCTCTGTGGACGGACCTCATGGGGTAGATCTCCAGCACTGAAAAAGTCCTCATTTAACTGAAACATTCATTCAGTATCCTTTGAATTCAATAGAGGAATTTGGAAGGCATATCTAAGATTTAGTTACAGCACTGACCACGAGATGACACCAAATAGAAAACCATTGGAAAACCTGCAGGGAGTAATGGGCAGCTGTTTGGTCCTAGTTTGGGACTATTCATCAATACGCACCCACTGTCAAGGGGCGGACTCATGACTTTCTGGTGACGGTTTGAGCTGGTAGACCATCCAACCACTGAGAGCCGATCCAATAGCCAGTCCATGAATCGCAACTTCTGCTAACCACTATAAGGGGCAAGAAATTGTCCTCGTGCCTGACTTGGTGGACCATACTGGTTACGACTTCTCACTAGAATCCCAGATAACTTCCTCTATAGAGCCAGTCTCTAGTGAGCATCAGGTGTTGGTGTGCATGGATCTGGTAGGTTACAGGACCAATTTAAGACTTATTTAACAATCTAATATATTAAATTAACTGCTCTAATTAAATAATGCTCAGGGAAATTACTGATAATCGTCATACAGAATGATATCCAAGGCAATAAAATACCTGATTATTACAAAACCAACATCAATGTGTATTTTGTATTGCAGTAAATCTACGACTTTAAGGTATTCACAATTACTCTTGAATCATGTTACCAGTCAGTACAGAGATATCACACATCTCTTGATCCAATATAAGTCTATTAATGAAACAGGAATATATAATTAGTTTAAAAATAAGGCATATTCATAAATGTGGAGTTAATAAGCAAAAATTATTACTTACCCACCCACCCCTATACAGAACACAATTATAAGTGCTAAAAGGTGTATGAGCCCCATTCACCCCCATCAACAGAATATACATACAAACATACAAAACCGTAATATAAAATGAATATTGTTTTAATATTAATTAATAATCTATTTTACACTCTTATGGGATTCACCTGTAACTTTATGGATTCTCACCGCAAAACTTTAATTGTTTTATTTGGTTTTTCTTATCAAGATTTGTACTAATCGTCATTGTGTCTAGACAACAGTCAAGTGAAATTATTTTGAAACGTGTTAGTAATTAAAATATTCACACTTTTATGAGATTATAACTTCTGTCATGGTGATTAACACTTATGTTCCTATTTATAATGTGGTGTGAACTACTTCTGATAATTTCATGAAGTTTGGATAATGGATACTTTAAAATAGTAGACTTATGTAATTAGATAGGTAAATAATAAACTTTCGAGGATGGAACTCAGGGATTCTCTTTTTTTCCTTCACGTTCTCCAGTGGAACATAGGGCCTCAAGCTAGTGGCTTGAAGTTTCTGTAGCAGTGTTTATTTTACAGGATGGGGTTGCTAACCTCATGCCCAACCTTTCCTCTCTACCAGCATTATTTCCGACTTATCGAGGTAAAGCAGTGTGTTGGCCGGGGATCGAACCCCGGACCATGTGCATGGTTGGCGAGCATCCTAACCGCTATACAACCGACTGGGGATTCTCTGGTAAGTGTCAATTGAAAAAAGGTCAGTAAATATATAAAAATCTAACAAATAAATACGTTGAAAATACTGTGTAACCACTGAAATCCGCGTGTTTTGATCTGAACTCAAGAAACCAATCTATGCATCCTGGTGTACATAAGACCAAGACTTTCTTGAGTTATATATCCAATCACAAAATGTCCAAAACAATAGAAAAAGACAATTGTTCGAGATAAAGTCGACGATGCTACCTAAGAAATACTAACACAGAAAAATAAAAATTACCTGAACAATCACTTTAGGCACCAACACAAGCCGAAAAAATCTCCAGTGCAAAACAAGTGCTGCTGAACAAAATTAGTTAACCTAAGTTCAACTGTAACCTCCCCGAGTTTACTAGCTCGCTAGTTATATAGCCGGTTCCAAGGGCATGTAAACAGAGTGGGGGTTGAACATAGATCTAGAGATCCTAGCCCACAACACAAATCAAACTGCTACAGAAACTTTAACGCCTAATTACGTTCATTTGTCCAAAGTACCTGATAATCAAGTGGAATATTCCTAATAAGGTGGGATCCTAACTCTCTCCATAGGAATCACACACCAAAAATTATTATTATCACTATCACCGGGCATTCACAAGGAGAAATATTAAAATCAGAGATAAAACAGGAACAAAGACAACTAAGAAGGACAAAGTCAAGATAGGATATGCAAATGTTAGAACTGTGATATACGGTCTAGGAGAAAAATGGAATAATAATTTTCAAGGGTTAATTTGCAACGATTCATTAATCTGGTTCTGTCTAGTGATTTTCTACAGGACGGAGTTTCCTGGAGTTCTAGTGAGAAGCCGTGACCAGTGAGGTTCATCCGATCAAGTGTGAGGATGGATTTCCCACCGATGACACTGGTTGTTGGTCGTGCTAAAATCACGAATTAGTAGAAGTTAGGATTCATGGACTGGCCATTGAATCGGGTGGGTCCCAGTGGCTGAATAGTATACGAGCTAACCAGCCTTTTAACCGGCAGGTCCTGTTTCGAACCCTGGCGGTAGGTGCGTACTGTCGATGATTCCTAAAATTAGAATGAAACTCCAGTGCTGGTTTTCAATGCTTCTTAAACTGATATCATTCCGTGGTCAAACTTAGAATATTAACTACAAAGTTAGTCGAAATATGCAAATAAGTATCAAAATTGTAATTAGATGACTATTCAGGAAGGATTTTCCAAACAGTTATTCAGTCACTCACTGACCTTTACAGACTAATCTCTACCGGCTTAGTTGATCATCAAAATATATATGATAATCATTGGTTTCATATCAAAAACAAATGAAAGAACCCGTGCATTATTTCATTTGCTATGGTTGTCTTTGATAGTTCGGTTTAAAGCCACCGACAATTATACATCTCATCGAACGGCTGTACGACAATGTTGCATACCAATTAATCCACAACGGGAAACTTACGGAATTCTTTCGAAGTGAAGACGGGAGAAAGACAAGGCTTCCTAATATTGCCAATGATTTTCCTGATTGCAGTAGAGTGGACAGTGTGACAGACAGCGGACAGCCAGGAAACAGGCATAAAATGTACCCACACAAAAACTTCGAGGATCTGGACTCCAACGACAATTGATGTCTGATTTCTCACAAACTGGAAGATGTGCAAGTGAAAAGCTACAAGTTGGCGACAGAAGGAGAAGCATCAAAGATAGGAATTCACGTAAACATAGATAAAACAGAGGTGATGAAGATTCCTGGCCAACACCAACAGCACTAACAACATCAACAGACAGCAGTAAAAAGAAATGGGAGGAACCTGAAAAAACAACCTCCTTTAACTAAGTATCTGGGAAGCGTAGCTTCAACTACAGGCGGATAAAACCGATGAGAATATCAAAGCGAGGACCAGGAAAGCAAGGCAAGATTTCATTACTCTCAAGTCTACGTGGAGGTCAGCAGCACTCAGCATGAGAAATAATATCCATATTTTCAACTCCAATGTGAAGTTAGTGTTACTATGCGGATCAGAGACTTGGCAGCGTGCCGCGTCATGGAGGGCACTTCGAACAAACTGCATACCTTCATTAACAGATACCTTCGCTCAATAATACTCAAGACCAGATGACCGGCCAGAAAAGATCACCAATAGGGAAGTATTTCTGAAAGCAAACCGACCCATCATGAACTGATTTTGAAACAAATATGAAGGAAGAAATGGAGATGGATTGGCTGGCCATACTCTGAGAAAACAAATCATCAAATGAGTGACATCACAGGCTAGGCCATCGCTAGAGTGGAACCCGAATGGGAAGCGGCGAGTTGGTCATCAATGCGAAGGTGATATGGAGGAGGTCATGTGAAGAGGAGATGAAAGCATGTGAGAAGACGTGGAGCCAGGTGGAAACTCTTGCAGAGAACCGAACGCAATGGAGACGCTCAGATGAAGCCCTATGTTCCTCTAGGAATTAAAGGAAATAATAATAATAATAAAGCAAATAAATTTCAGTTTTATGATTATGGATTCACAGAGTCTAAATGACGCAGTCTTCTTCACTGGATCTGGCTGAATTGTTAATTCTATAAAAAAGAGTTAGACCTCTTAAAAGTAGAAGAACAATATACATCAATTTTAAAACATGCTGTTCTTATCCATCTTTCTGTAGTTTCGTTCAACACAATAATAGTGATTATATATACATAACTTAGTAAGAAGCTGGATTCTCATCAGATGTCAACAGCCAATCCAGTATATTATAATATGGATCCGTTTTAGGAGAATAGACACCAGACTTGCCCGAATTCACCAATTAATGACATTGGAACATTCTGTCAGAGAAAGTCAGTGAAGCCAGCTCAAGTAACACTGTATTCAAAGGAAAAATTGTTGAATGAAGTGCAGTGATACTAAACAGAATGTCTGATTAGTTTTAGATTAAGCCAGTTAAATGTAAGCGTTAGGATTAAGTTACTGAGAAGTGTTATGATGTCGCTACTTCTATATTTTTTTTCAATACATTGAGTTGAATAAGGACCTGGAAGCTGGACATGGACTCGGTAACCAAGCAGTCTCTAGGTACTGCCAACAACATTTTACGACAACTACCTGTTTCCTTCCGCTTGCACTACTTAAGCGAGAACGCGAAACGGCGTGAGATGGAAAGCATACTTCACTATAAACTACAGTACCTCCACAAGAGGAAACGATATATATATATATATATGGCCAGTGGCGTAGGCCTAAGAGATGTCCATAAAAAGACTAATCCGTCATTTATCAATCTCTATATCATTAGGTTATGGTTTGGTTGACCTACTGAAGGGGATATTAAGGTTAGGGTTGAGTTGATGACTCACACTTACATTTCAGCGTAATCTCTTGCCCAGGGTCACCGGTACATTGGGCCTCTTGGGTGCATAAAGTTATAATTTGTTCTGTCTAATTTGTTTCGTGATGGCTAAAACTGAAATCGAAGATTAATATATGTGTAAAACTTGGGCACTTTGGTAGTAAGTAATTCCATATTAGTTTGTTTATTAGATACATCACACAGTGATGAAACAGTATTATTTACTGGATGACGTTTCCAACAAAATTTATTGTTTAAAATCATATCAATTGTAATCACACGAATTTGAAACTTGAGTTTTATAGTTTCCTTTGTTCTCTCCTATGTGTCGTCATTGGGGTAGTCGAATTCTCCAGACATCTGGGACAGTTTTTGAGTCATTCCTATTACATGTATTTGCAGTTGATTCGATAAACAAAGCTTCTGTTATCAATCTCTCCCTCCATACATCCTGTGACAGATTTTAAGTCTGTCACCCTTTCCCATCCGTCCTATTGCATGGTTGTGTGTAACTGCATGTAGTGAGTGGCACAGCTAAACTATTCTCTAGATTTCTTATCTTATTCGGATCAACCAATCTAGATTTTGCCAGTTTTTATGCTCGGCTAGACTGATTGCCCCTGCTCTACTACTTTGACCTGACAATCATTGCAGGCAGGGTATTAGATAGACTAAATTGTTTTGTTTTAAAGGCTCCACAGGATTGATCGTTTAACCGACAAAGTGTGTCTCTAATTGAGTTTGTGGGTTTGAATGCCAGTCACTTTTATTTCTGCCTTGTTAAGAATTCTGTGTGTTTCCGAGGTTCCTTCCTTGTTTGGAATTACTACTGATAATTTAGATTCCTTATTGTTGGTGTTGTCTTGCGCACATTTGACTTGCATGTCATCATTAATATTATTATTATTATCACTATCACTACTAACATTATTCATTTTATTTTTACATTTCCCTACATATTTTTTGATTAATTAATTGATCAGGGTAATTATTAAGTTTCAGGGCTTCTCTTATATGTGTATATGAGGAACCTCAGAGACGAGTTTAAATAAAGTTACATCCCAAAAGAAAAGGAAACTATAAAATAAAAACGGTTTAACTGTATTTTCGAGCCTCTTCGTGGAATACCAGTACTCACTGAGAATCGCAGTTACATCCACCAGCTGACGAGTCCCAAATAGGATTAAATGTGAATTCTGGATTCTGCTGCTAGTCATCGTCACCCACCAATTAACTGCATTCTCCCTGTCATTAACGTCAATTTGTTCCTAGAATTTTCACTGGCAGATAGTTGTTGTTAGTGAGGTTTACTTATTATTTTTATTACGAAACTACTTATCTTTATAAGCAAACCATACGCTTTCTATATTTCAAATAAATTTTATCAATAATTTGATTACAGAGTTTTGACAGGTTTCAACAATATGATATGTTTTAAGATTAACGTGGTAGATCAGTAGGTCAGTATTAAGTGATGAAGTGAAAATTAAAAGAAGCTGATTCATCCCAACAATCTCAGATATTAGTATTATTTATTGTTCCCTTTGGTTCCTAGTGGAACATTCGCCTTCAACTGCACATCTCCACTTGCCACTTCTGTCTTCCTTTCGCTGCACTTTTCACCTGGATCCATCTTAGTCCATACTGTTTCAACTCCTCTTCACACAATCTCCTCCATGTCACCCTTGCATCGACGACCCACTCGCCGCTTCCCTTTCGTCCTGGTTCCACTCAAGCGATGGCCTGATGCGCGCGCGATGTCACCCAGCGTCCTCCTCAGCGAGTGTCTAATCCATCTCCACTTTCTCCTGCATATTTGTTGGTTGGCGATTGGTTCTTGTTTTGTTCGCCCCACCGAGGGAGAAGGCTCTCGAGTGGGTGCGCCACAGGATGATCCTGGATGCCGGTCTCGTCTCTCAAGAGTCAGAGATGGTTGTGTTTGGTTCTCCTTAAAACCAATACCCAGTCAATGAGTGTATCACTGTGTGAATAACCTCGCCTAGATTACTAGCTCGCTAGTTTTCTAGCCGGTCACAAGCCTGGATAAAGAGGGAGGCTTGGGGCGTGGTGCTAGTAACTCCAACCCCAAAACTTGACCAAATTGCTACAGAAACTTCAATGCATAAATAAACGATCTGAGATACAAGAATTTAATTCAAGGGTTAAAAGGTGAACATCTGTTCAGTATTTGATCCCAAAGTACTTAGGGCTTCTCAATGAGGAATAACCATGTAAAATAACTATATGTGAAATCTGTACTGTACTACTTTATTCTCATTATATGACAAGCTATTGCAAACATCCAAGGGAAACTACTTTGTAGTTACAGATGCATAAAATTAAGGTACCTTACTATAGCTTTAATTAACAATCCCTTATCTTTTGTGCATGGATTCGGAACTCCGCCAGACAGAACAAGTTGGTAACAGGAAAGGCAAATAATTTACTGATCAAACTGCAGCTGTATGCATCGTCATCACAGAACGAAGCATAGAATAGCAGTCAAATCTCTCTTTACCTCAACTTCATCGACCTCAAAAAAAGCCTTCGGTGGATAGCGTTAACCGAGATGTAATTTGGAAACTGCTTCAACACTGTTAAGTGCAGGGCTCCACGTGTCAAGTAATCCACAGGGGAAACTCAAAGAGGCGTTCGAAGTGAATGCAAGAATAAGACAAGGTCGGCTGCCTACTATCACCGACGATGTTCCGGATTGTGGTAGACTGGATTATGCTTCAGACTGTGCGTCGTTAGAGAAAAGACAAGAACACTCTGGGCCACCGATAAGAAAACTCTAGAAAATCTGGATTTTGCGTATGGATGATTTATGTTTAATGTCACATAAACTCGATGACTCGCAGGCAGAAGCCAACAAACTGGCAAAATCGGCTGGCTGGCAGCTGAGACAGGACTCCAGGTGAACACTTCCAACATCAATAACAACAACGATCAGCACCAATCACCATCAACGGGAGTGACTTGACAGAGGTCACTTCCTTCACTTATCTGGCCAGGGAGCACGATTTCAACCACAGGTGGGGACCACGGATTGAGATGTCAAAGTTAGAATCGGAAGGGCAAAATGCTCCTTCATCTACCTGGAACCAGTTTGGAAATCTTCTGCACTAGCTGAGTCAGCATAAGGAACAAGATTCAAATTTTTAACACCCGTGTCAAGTGAGTTGTGTTTGAGTCAGGAACTTGGCAAGCGTGTCACGAAAAACACTTCCAGCAGGGTAAAGACATTTATCAACTGCTGGCTGCCTTCGCTGGCTGACTCCATTCTGAGGATCAAAAGACTAGCCAGAAAGAATTAGCAACAAGAAACTCTGTCTGGAAACAAATCAACCAAGAGCAGACGGCTCAGCAAATATGTAGGAGAAAATGGAGATGGGTGGGGCATGCGCTGAGGAGGCCTACGAATGACATTGTACGCCAAGCCATTTCTGGGTGTGTCCCCAGTGGGGAGAGACGAGTTAGGCATTTATTTGAGGCATACATGTAGGGAGGAAGAGTTGAGAGATTATTGGTAATCTTAGACCCAGCTGAAGAAGACAGTAGAAAATAGAATGAAGTGGAGAACCCAAGAAAGTAATAATAACAATAATCACTTGTGCGTTGACGGTTCCCTGGTAGAATGCTCACTAACCAAGCCAAAAGTGATCCCGCTTGGACCCTGTGCCGAAGCACTCCTAAATCAATCTCGACAGATACTAAGCCCGAAAAAGAGGGGAGATTGGGAACGAGGTTAGTGACCCCACCTCGTAAAAACAACCACTTCTACTGAAACTTCAACGCTGAAGCTTGATGCATTACACGGAAGGCAAAGGAATAAAGGAAAATGACATAATAATTGGAGACTTTAACGATGGAAATCCTTTCTTTTAGTACTTTATCACTTAATGTTTGCATATTCTGAGACAGAATCCACTGTACCTCATCACCACAATGCTAGAATATGAGAATGACCTTTAATAACAATGGCTACTTAAAAAGATACATACTACTGCTAATTTATACAACATCATTTCAGGTGGCATTCCCATAAATTAGCTGATTTGATTTCATGAATAAATTCTGACCAACTCAAAAACGTTTAACTCTCATTGAAGGTAAAGTTTTGAATATCAGCAGAATGACGATAATAACTTGCATCTAGAGCGTCGTATTTCTGGACCAACGTCACAAAGAATATTTCCAACAGATTGCAGACCTTTATCAACAACTGTAATCGCTGGATCTATACTGAAGATCAGATGGCCGGGTCGGAAACAATCACCAACAAGAAAATAGCTCTGGGAACAAACAAATTAAGAACCAATCGCCAACCAACAAATATGCAGGAGAAGGTGGAGATGGATTAGACACTCGCTGAGGAGGCCGCTGGGTGACATCGCGCGCGCATCAGGCCATCGCTTGAGTGGAACCAGGACGAAAGGGAAGCGGCGAGTGGGTCGTCGGTGCAAGAGTGACATGGAGGAGATCATGTGAAGAGGAGTTGGTTGAAAGAGTATGGACTAAGATGGATGGAGGTGAAAAGTACAGCAGAAGACAGAAGTGGCAAGTGGAGATGTGCAGTTGAAGGCGTATGTTCCACAAGGAACTCAAGGGACAATAATAATAAATAATAATAGAGCGTCGTATGTGAATGAACAGCAGAGATAACAGTACTTGGATTGAACACTACGAGGTAAGTAAATGGTATCATACGTTTATCCCTTTGTTTAGTGCACAATGAATCCTACCAGTCTAGCTTGCAATGTGACTACAGTGTTAGGTGGTTCGCCATCAAAATGCACCATACTGTGAATTTGTTATAGGGTTTCATCATGAACTGAAATCGGTTAGAGGACCATTAGAAAGCCTGCAGAGAGTACTAGACTGCTAGCTGTTTTGTCATACTAGTTTGGAACACTTCATCAGTAGGCACCTACCGCCAAGGGTCGGAACCAGGACCTTCCAGTTGTAAGGTGAACTCGTACACCATTAAGCCACTGGGACCCGATATAGCGCAACCGCTAGCCAATGTCTTCGGCGAGTAATTATCCTCACACCCTTCCTGCTGCACCCTACTCGTCACGACTTCCCACTGGAACCCCAGGTAACTATATCGTGAATTGGCAGAAGTTAGAATTCATCAACCGGCCATTGGATCGGGTCCCAGTGGCTTAATGGTATACGAGCTCGCCTCGTAACCAGAATGTCCTGAGTCCGACCCCTAGCGGTAGATGCCTACTGATAAAGAGTCCCAAACAAGTATGATGAAACAGCTAGCAGTCCAGTACGCCCTACATGTTTTCTAATGGTCCTCTAACCAATGTCAACTCATGATGAAATCCTGTAACCAATCAATCAAATCTCTACAAAGCAATACTTGGACACTATGAATTGTTGGTTGATATTAAATGGTTGAAGGCAGTCGAAAGAAAGCCTTGTCTCACCTATATTTCGTGCTTGTTGAAACTCACCAGTCAGCAAAGCATATCTGCAATGCGAGAGGAACTCATGTCTCTTCCGAGATTTGAACCTGTGTTACCAGAGTTGTAGTCAGACACGTTACCAGTGAGCTATTCTAGCCCACACCTGGCCAGCTCCTGGACGATGGTAATGCATACTTTGGTTAGACAGCAGATAGTAACTAGTTTACTGTGCATAGTCCTTTGTTTGGTGCGGATTGAGTTCTCTAACTCAAGTAATAATGATATTTGCTTTTTCTCGGGAATATTTTATTGGTTTTTACGATAAAGCTACTGACAGAATTATTTATTATTTATTTCGTTGATTAATATTAGCAAAACAATAACTAATAACCCCCACCCTTCGCCGTAGATATCCTAATGTAATATTATATCCGTGTGCTTTATGTTAGTTACACAGGCCAAATAAATACCATTGAGCAGTTTGTGTGAGGTCTTTCTCTAAGCGCAACCAAATAATGATAATATACAACAGAAATTGTAATACCGTTAACCGTGTATTATTATTATTTACTAAAAGAATCACAATACACAAAACGACCACCCTGTCCTTCTTCTTTGTGGTGTCTTTCTTTTGTAAACCATACACAGTTTACCCTTCTTTTCACAACCTCTTCCTCTTCCTCCTTCTCTCTCTCTCTTTACCTCTGTCAATAAGAAGCGAAATGTATTCAACCATCTGTTTCCCTTCTCTTTTATCTACGCTAATCTAACCAACTAACTAACTAACTATTTCAAAGTAACCTTGATCACTTTCCGGTTTATTTGTTAATTCTGTTTTTTGTTTATACTATATTTATCTAAAAATACGCCCACATAATGTCAGCGTTATTTTCAAAAGATAATCATTCCATACATCCATTGTCAATCGTCCTTACCTTTTAGCTATGTCAGTAGTATATGGTTGATTTCACCTGAAGAAATTTATATGATGGTCTTTACCTAGCTGGGAAGCATCGTTTCAACTACAAGCGGATGGAACTGATGATGATATCAAGGCGAGGATCGGAAAGGCAAGGGAAGGCAACAGCGCTCAGCATGAAAAATAAGATCCGGATCCAATGTGAACTCAGTGCTACTTACTATACGGATCAGAAACTTGGCCATTGCGTCATAAAAAGCATATCAAACAAACTGCAGACCTTCATCAACAGCTATTTTCGCTCAATACTACTCAAGATCAGATGGCCAGCCAGAAAAGATTAGAAACACGGAGGGATCTCTGGCGATGAGCGAACCAACCCATCAGGAACCGATTGTGCAACAAATATGTAGGAAGAAATGGAGGTGGATTGGCTGGCCATACTCTGAGAAAAAACAAATCATCAAGTGACATCACACGACAGGCCATCGCTAGAGTGGAACCCGAATGGGAAGCGGCGAGTTGGTCGTCAGGGCGAGGGTGAGGTGACATGGAGGAGGTCATGTGAAGAGCAGATGAAAGCATGTGGGCAGATGTGGGGCCAGATGAAAACATTGGTGGTGAAACGAACACAATGGAGGCGTGGGGCTGAATCCTTTTAATCCTCTAGGAACTAAAGGAAACAATAACAAGAATAATTTTTAGTTCAAATGGTGTGAAGTGCTTATACTTTCAACTGGTTGGTAACTCTGATGTTGTCTATCATAGAGATGATAAACGCACATTGACATTTCGTCGTGTCTTGGTATTTTACTAATTAATTCTCTTTGGAGAAAAATAACAGTAGTGATTCTTCAAATAAATGCACCGATTATGGAGTCAGTTTAAAAGAAATAAATTTATATAGAGCAAAACAGCAGTTTTTGCATAATAAAATCGTACCATCATTTATTTCGTTGGTTTCTCATCAGCTGCTTACAGGCTAAAGTCTGTATTAAGTAAAACTACAGAGATGATCTTAACATACTTGCACAGAGAATTCATTTTGAAACGAAAAATCAATACATGCATACAATGATAATAATAATAACAATAATCACTTTATCCCAAACATTAATAGTGATATACAATGGAAATTTTCAGCGTTATGTAGTCAGATGGAAGAGAGGGTGAAAACATAGAGTTACTAGGGTAAGAAAAGACTGACAACCGCTTCTTTCTAAACTCATAAATGAGGTTTCAAGGGCTTGAAGGAGACTCCTTCGGTATAGTTTAAGGAGATTTGAACTCTTTTGTCTATCATTAATTTTAAAGGATTGTGCGATTTCCACCTCATGACCCGTGCCAAGGAGATGCCTGGTGTTGGCACAGTTTAGAGCATTTGTTCCCTTTAGACGTCGGCTTTTTGGTACATGTTCTTTCTGTTCTTCCAACGTAACTGCTTCCACAGATACATGTAAATTTCTATATACAGTTGGAGTTAACAGGAGAAGGATATCTATCGATTTTTGATTGCATCAAAAAGCAAGTTGTTCGATAGACGGGAACGAGCTTAGCTATAGGAAAGGCTGTGCGTAGTGAAGTTCTCAACCTTCTATTGACAATTGTTGTGATATTTTCACCTTTAAAATCAAGTTGAATGTAGATGAGCTTTTTCTCCACTATGATTTGCTTGACATACGAGACTTCACATCTTCGGTACTTGCTGATAAACCTTTGAGGATATCCGCTGCTATTCAAAATCTTTTTTCTGTAGATATACTTAATAATGACTTTGGCGTGTAAGCAGCTGATGAGAAACCAACGGAATAAACAATGATGGTACCATTTTATTATGCAAAAACTGTTGTTCTTGTCTTATTCAAATTCATTAATGGAATAAATGTATGAAAAATGTATAAATTAAACAGTATGCTTATCAATCTACCAGTTTGCTGAAATTACAAAATCAAATGGAATGGATCAGCAATTAATTCCAGTACAATTTTCACATATTACTGATTGCTCTGATTATCACCGCATATGCGTCAGAAGGAGTAACAGTTTACCCTTGAGGAATATTTCAATATAGGAGATTTACGAAAGGGTCTGTTTCCACTCTAGTGAAGATCAGGTGCACGATGTCACTCTACAGTCTCTTCACCTTGTGTTCGATTCATCTCAACTTTCTTCAGAAAATTGATTAATTAGTTCATCCCCAGAATCTCTTGTCGCTAATTCTTTCTCACCAGCTGGCCATCTGATCTTCATTATAGAGCCATTGAAGGGAACTGTTAATGAAAGTCTGCAATCGCCTGTTAGAAATGCTTTACATGACACTAGTGACAAGTTTCTGATCCATATGGAAGAACTAACCGACTTGACACATCGGTGCTCAAAATCCATATCTTGTTCTTTATGTTGAGTGCAACATATCGTACCTTTCTGATCCTAGCTGACTTTGACATTGTCATCGGAGCCGTCCCTCTGTAGTTGAAACAATACCACGTAAACAAGTGAAGGAAGTGATATCCTTCAAAATTTCTCCTATCGATAGTGATTGACATTTGTTATTGTTGTGTTATCTACGTTCACTTGAAGTCCTTCCTGTATTTGCTGCTTCTTCTGACAGTTTGTTGGTTTTCGCCTACTACTAAGACGCCTACTTTGTTGGAGACTAGGCATAAATCATCCGCAAAATGAAGACTTTCCAGAGTCTTCTTATCGATCCAACGTGTTTCAGACCTCTTGCTCCCTACTCACGTTATGCTTCGGAATTCAGTCCACCACAATTAGGAATGCCATCGGTGGTAATAGACAGGCAGCCTTATCCTACTCCTATATGTGTACTTCAAAGGCTTCTTTGCTCAGTTTTCCATTTTCCGTCACCTGACACGTGGCAGGCATTGTCATGTAACCAGCTGTTGAATGAGGTTGACAAAGAGTTAAGGCAAGTCGTAGTGTCTTGAGGTAGTTTCCAAATTACTTCTTGGTCAACGATGTCTGGTGAAAGCCTTTTCAAAGTCGATGAAGTTAAGGTAGAATGAGAGAGATTTGACTACTATTCTGTGCTTTGTTCGATGGAAATGCCTGGAGTTGAAATTTGATCAACACATGATTTGCCTTTCCTGAATCCAGCTTGTTCCAGTGAGGGACGGAGTTCTTTGTCCAGTGCATCTTTGATTCTCTCCAGGATGATTCGACTCAATATTTTACTTGGCGTGGACAACAGCATGAAATAAAAACTTCGAAGCAAAATAAAAATAGAAAAAATCGAAGATGAAACATTGAACAAACTGTAACTATCACTCCATAGATAGTAAATTGGAAAACCCTTTCTGAGTTTTAAAAAGTAAATTTTGGGTTTGATAACCCTCAGGAATATCAGCAATCATTACTATACAAAAACACTTATCCTTGAATTGCAAAACAGGATGCATTTAAAAGAAATGGACATCATTACCTGATACAGTTATGCCAGTATTTTTGAGTGTTTAAAAGCATTTATTGTAATCTAAGATATTTTTTTACAAGTTGATCACGGATTGATATCAATTAGAGAAACATTGAAAACCAACAGGGAGTACTGGGCAGCTGTTTCATCCTAGTTTGGGAATCATCGGCAGTACATACCCACCACCATGGTTCGAACCTAGGACCTTCTGGTTACAAGGCCACCGAGCTCGTATACCGTTCAGCTACTGGGACTCACCCGATTCAGTGGCCAACCCATGAATTCTAACTTCTACCAATTCGTGATTTAGCGCAACCCCAACCGCTGTCGTCGGTGTGACATCCATCCTCACAAGTAACATCTAATTGGACTTTTTGGCCAGGACTTCTCATTAGAACTGATATCAATCCATGATCAACTCGTAAAAACAAAACTAACCCTTACACACCAAACTATAGAAAATCTAAAATATAATTATAACAGGTGGATATACCGACTAAGATTGGTAGTTAAAGTTCTGAAAAGCATTAATATAGTTGAACTTGTTAAAATTATCATCATTTATGATTGTAGCATGGTAAATATATCGTCAATGCTAACAACTGTTATTAGGGACACTAACACTGGTAAACAATTTTTCACTATACTTTTATTGTAAACTTCTAAACAGAGAGAATTTGCCAATATCAGTATTATTGTTTAATATTCATGCACACGTATAGAAGGTTAATGAAAAGTCAACAGAACTATGCTGTAGATAAACTTGTTTCAGGATATAATTTTATCACTTGAACAAATGGCCACCCAGATGTATGAAAATACATGCTATAAAACATTGTAATTTACTCTACCTTGCTAATTTTATCACCCTGTCTATAAAGTATTAACAGACTCAGTGAATCTTACACCTTTCTGTTGTTCAAAATTTGATTTTTACCCCACACTGGGAGACAGAAAAATATATATAAATGAGAATAAAGAAATTTACGCTTGTAGGTTTTAAAGCGTCGGTGGCACGGCGGTTAGGACGCTCGCCGATGATGCACATGGTCCAGGGTTCGTTCACCCAGCCAACGCACACCTGGTCGGCCTGCTAAATTTGGGCTACCAATATCACATTGTTGAAAACTCCATACTTGTATCAAAAAATACTGTGTGCAGCCAAGCTATAATAAGATTAAATTAATTACTGCTTAATTAGACATACCTACCATGCAATAAGTATGACTATTTATCAGATAGACGCGTAAACTTCACATCTAAGCAAACCCGAATGAAATATGGACGTCCAAATATTCTCTCCGTCATTCAAACATCATCCCATTTATTATTGTTTTTCAAAAACAGTTTGAGTAAATGTTTTTTTAAGACTTTTGAAGGAAAATAGCTGATTACTTTTTAATAGCATCAAGTTTAAATTGACTTGACACCTTTCGAAACTGTTTTATCATTGATGCACTCCTCCATGATCACAAAGTGACTTTAGTCAGAAAAACAGTGAACACCATAGAATACTGGACATCTGTTACGTCTTTGTATGCATTCAAGATTACAGCTAGGACCAATCTTGTAATCATTCAAAGTCCTGCGCATCAGCACTTGAAAATTAGTCTGGTTCCCACCAATGACTGATTACAGAATGAAGCCATCTGAAGTTCAAATGTAGCCTACAAAATTGAGTGTGAGGACAAATAAATACTCGCCGATAGCATTGGCTTGCAGATAATGGCCCTTGGAGATGGATTCTTGGTGACTGGATGGTCAACAAGTTAGCCTCAATGCCTAAAAGTGCTAGGTTTAATCCCTGGTGGGGTCATGGGTGAGTCTGTCTGTCTGTTTTCAACATAGAACTTTCCACATATGTGCAGCAGTTCAAGTCACCACACTCCCTCCTTCTAGCACACAAAGCAAAAGAAGAAAGTAGAAGAAATGCATAATAGAGACAGTGAACAGAGGTATGAGACAAAGGAATAGTAATAACGAAGAACAATATAATTTCATTGGAAATCATAAGTCACAAAGAGTGGAGGCATCTGCACCGCTCATTGAGAACGATTTTGAGCCATTGTTTCCAGCCTTCATTAGTTTTTACAGTCCTGAGGACCTCAACCAGGAAGTCTACACTTTCCTAAGTGGCTTAAACTAACTGTTATAGATTTCATTGACTGGTGGCATGTTTTGGTTTGATCGCCGCTAGCTCCTTTCCAACCTGACCCTATGTCAGCTAACATTGCCTGTTGAGGAAAACTATGGCTGAGCATACATAACACATGTCCTAACCATCTCAGTCGATGTAATTTCACAGCCCCATCGATTGATTTCCCCTCCTTACCTAGCACTCGATACCTAACCTTAATATTGCTCACCCTATTATACCACTTCACATGGGAGACAGGACGCACGCATTCTCAATGGCCAGATCTCACAGCCATAAAGGAGGACGGAGCAGACTGCTGAGCAGCACACCCACCCTTTGGTTGATAGCTAGATATCACGTCTACGCCAGAGATGGCGTAAACTGGCATATGTGAAACTAGCCCTCTGTATCCGTGCTGAGATTTCGTCAGAGATCAACCCGTTGACACTGACCGATGGTACTTCCCAAATAAGTGAAGCGGGCAACGTGCTCTACCACTCCAATCCCTATTTCTAAACTAGGAGTGAGTGTAGTCGAGTCATGTAACATCATCTTGCATTTCGTGGGAGTGAATCGAATGCCAAACATCCGTAGATTGCAGCTCAAGGTGTTCAGAAGACTCTGCATTTTGTCAGCGTCTTCGCCTAGAAGGACTACATCTTCTGCATATTCCAAGTCAACGAGAGTATTTCCTCTCTGGTAGCAAGTCAATCCCTGAGTCCATTAGTACATCTATGATGAAGTTGAATAGAAATGGGGATAATGAGCATCCCTGACGGACACCACTAGTCGTCACCACTTCAGATGACAACTCGCCGTAAGCCCTCAACTGGCTGACTGCATGAATTAGAGTAGAGTGCCTTAATCAGTGCAATGTGTATTTTCTCGGCATTCCCTTTACAGCCAAGCATCACCGGAGAACCTCTCGGTCGACAGAATCGAATTCCGCCTTTAGGTCAAGAAATATAATAACTGTTGGACGCCGGTAGGAATTCCTATGTTCTAAAATCTATCGGAGGGTGAAGATATGATCAATACACCCTCTTCCTGGTCTAAAGCCTGCCTGGCTCTCTGGTGTTTGCGCCTCCCGAGCACCACTTAGTCTACGCATGATTATTGAGCCTAGGACTTTAGATAATATATTAGTCAAGCTAATCCCTCTGTGATTATCACAGGAAGACTTGTCTCCCTTCTTGTATATGGGGATAATCAGTGACTTACACCAACCCGATGGGACTTCCTCTGATTCCCAGACGCTGCCTAGTACCTCAGTTAATGCAGACAGTAAGCTGTCTCCACCGTACTTAAACACCTCTGGAGTCATTCCATCAGGTCCCGCTGCTTTGCCTAGTTTCAGATTAGTGACAGTTTTAGTAACCTCAGTTAGGGATGGAGGAACTGTGTCTATAACCCATTCAGGGAGATGTGGATGTTCGGCAAGTTGAGCGTGGCTGTAGGCCAATTAAACTGCTCCTCATAGTGCTCTTTCCAGCGTTCTAGTCGTCTATCCTGAGAGCTAATTATGGTGCCATTTTCTCAGAGATTGTTTCATTTAGCATTTGTCTTTTATCACCCGTTTTCATGAGTGAGTACTGATGCAGAGTCCCAAATAAGTAGGAGAAAGTAGTTATTATGTACTCCCTGATTTCCAGTTTTGCTTCAAATGAAATAAATCTTAAAATTCTTATTTATTATAAAACTCCCAAGTCGCTTCATAGTAATTGTAATCGAATGAAGAACACTTGTGAAAGTTAAGCTAAATAAATAAATATTCACTGCTAATTATATAATCTTATAGCTAAAACAATTAAATCGGTAGCTAACTTAAGTGTCATCATAATATCTATTTATATTTTACCACTTTAGTTTCTCATTCAATAAAAATGAACCACATAACTACAAAACCCGGCTAACTATCTCTTTCTCAAATCAAACAATTTTATTGTTCCTAATCTAAAATGCAGCATATTTCTTTTCACATTTCTCATTTCTGATCTCACTATCAGATGGTATTAAACGCGTGAACACTGGGATGTCGGCTGTTGTGTATTTGGTATTGATTAGTAAGGAATTCAGGACGGGTGTTTAGTTTAACTAAGGCTTTATCAATTTATTAAAAATGGCGAAAATGTAGTGAAGTGGAATGAATTAAAGTGGTAAAATATAACTAAGACCAAGGTAAAGAAAGGGTTTAGCAAAAGTGGATTGGCTGAACACTATCTGGTTTGGTTAATGAGAATGGGTGGGCATAGGACGATGAAGTCTTCAATTTGTCAAGACCTTCTGGAGTCAGGTCATTCAGCCTCGCGTCATTTAGCCTTCAAAGTTATTTTCAGGACCAAATCCAACCATTTCAAAAGCCTATGTTTGCTTCAATTATGCATAAACAAAGCTCTAGCTATACATGGATAGAAATCTAAATTGTGTCTTCAAAAAAGTGTGTTAAACCCCTTTCTTTACCTTGCTCATAGTTATGTCCTCCTATTTTACTTATCAATTTGTTGTATTTGCATTTCACTGTGTGATGTGTTACCTTTTCTGAAAAATAAACTTAATATTTAATTTCAAACCCCGGAAAATTTAGGTGAATTGTTCACCACTATTTATTTAGTACTGGGAATTTTGATATTTTTCGATTGTAAATTTTCTATAAAAAATTCTTATGTTCAAGTAATGGTTTGTAGGGATTTGGTTGATTGCTTACAGGATTTCATCATGAGTTGACATTGGTTAGAGAACCATTGGAAAGCCTGAAAGTACTGGACAGCTGTTTCGTCAGCCTAGTTTGGGACTCTTCACAGTACGCAACTAACGCCACGGGTCGGACTCAGGACCATCTGGCTACAAGGCCAGCGAACTCGTAGACCATTAAGCCACTGGGACCCGATCCAAAGGTCCATGAATTCTAACTTCTGTCAACTCACGATATAGTTACCTGGGGTTCCAGTGGGAGGTCGTGACCAGTAGGGTGCGGCAGGTCGGGTGTGGGACAACTACTCGTCGAAGACATTGGCTAGCGGTAGAGCTATGTCGTGAATTGCCAGAAGTTAGAATTCATGGGTTGGCCATTGGATTGGGTCTCAGTGGCTTAATGGTATACGAGTTCGCCTTGTGACCAGGAGGTCATGGGTTCGAACAATGTCAGTGCGTGCGTGCTGATGAAGAGTCCTAAACTAGGCTGACGAAACAGCTGTCCAGTGCTCCCAGGTTTTCCAACGGTTCTCTAACTAATGTCAGCTCATGATGAAATCCTGTAATATCAATCTTTATACACCATACTCTCACTCAAATCCCTAACTGACTAATCCTAGACTAACGACAAGAAGAACTATGAATATTATTCATCCAGGAGTAAAATATGGAAACTGTCGATGTGACTTTTCTATGAATATAACACCAAGATTTAACTGGTGTATTCTCAATCAGTAACTGATTCGCTTAGAACCTGTAAGCCCAAATCCCTTTCCTTGTTTAAACCGATTTACAGTTTTGTTTAAGTTGTAGTTTTATGGTAATTTGTCTGTTTGTTTTTTTTCAATATTTTTATGATCGTACTATGCATCAATAAGATAGTTCACATTTTTCAAGTGATATTCAACAAGTTTCAACAAGTAAATTCACTGACTGTAGTAGTATATCCACGGTATATCGTTGAATATTTTTATATCTCCTTTTATCTATCACTCCTGACAACATGAAATACTGGTGAATGTATTCATCAACAAGGATGAGTAATTAATTCACCCAGTTTATAAGAAGTAACAATGTATTAAAGTAGTTTGATATGAAGCTTTTATTAGGGATCACAAATGATATAAAGAATTTTTATCATTAGTTGAAATATATTAAAATTAATATTGCCATAAAAGTCAGGTAGGTATGTGACCATTAACAGTAGTGTCAACTTGAAACTGCTGAACTTCTGCTCTCAGTTTTATGTGTTGAAACTCAACCAATCAGTCAATAATAATGATAACAGCTGTCAATACTGATGAACAATGAACTGTTTGTTTATTCAAATTAGTCCCCATTTGGCGGGAGACAAGAAGTTTGTTATTGCTTAATCGTGTACTGGTTGGCAGAAGATTGGACAAATACTATCAGAAGTATTGTTGTATATTATATTAACGGAGCACTTCGGTTGAATCAATCAACGGGATAATCTAAAACTGAATTAAATAATTAATATGACCCGTTGCACAAAAGACAGTAGCTCTTGTCACACAAGTGGTCCAGTGGATAACGCTTTGGAACTGAAACTATGGGCAGTGGGCTCGAGCCTCGGTGGGAATATCATCACTCACTGACTGGGGAATGCAGGTAAATCCAGTAGCTGACGAGTCCCAAAGAAGGCGAAATGCGCATCCTGGATTCCACTGCTAGTCACTATCCACCAATTAATATCTTATTTAAGTGTTGGTTTATAGGGATTTGATTGGTTACAGGATTTCATCATGAGCTGACATTAGTTAGAGAACCATTGGAAAACCTGGGAGCACTGGACAGCTGTTTCGTCAGCCTAGTTTGGGACTCTTCATCAGTACGCACGCACTGACATTGTTCGAACCCAGGACCTTCTGGTCACAAGGCGAGCTCGTATACCATTAAGCCACTGAGACCCAATCCAATGGCCAACCCATGAATTCTAACTTCTGGCAATTCACGACATAGCTCTACCGCTAGCCAATGTCTTCGGTGAGTATTTGTCCTCACACCCGACCCGCTTATTTTATTGTTTGCTATATATTTATGAAAATATTGTTGCAGTTGGATTAATAACTAAAATTATTGGACATTTCATACACTAAGTCAGTGCTAATTTAAAAAAAATGTATTTCATTCATCATTGTTTTACAAATGCAAAAAAAAAACACTGACTGTATATTCAGATTAATAATGTACTTTTAATCAGTGGTTACAATTGTAGACTAAATTTTGGCTACCAAAAATATCTATACCATACGCATATGAGTCATCCTCATATCATTGTGTAAAATTAATGAAAATTTAGGAAGAAAATAACTTTTACTAACTTTATGTTGGATATTCTTTTCTTGTGACTACTCACTAATGAGGGGATTTTTCTCTACAAGTGTCTACGATGAAGTCGACACTGACTTCTTAGTTCAAACATCGATTTTAGTATTAAAATATCTCTCCAGAAGATTGTCAGCTGTGTGATAAGTCATTGCGATTTATTCAAGTTGTGGGAGGTCATAGTCTTTTACAAAAGGGTGTATGAATCATCTGAATCAATAATGTGCCAACCTGCTTTTTAAAAATTATCTTCCAAGAGATTCAGAAAACTATGCTGTGAGTCTTTCTGATGTTCACTTTTCGAGGACGAAGTAGGGGAATCAGTCAGTTGTCTGATTCAAAAGTTAAATTTCATAAAGTAGAGAGTTGGCTTAGAGCTGGATTCGTGAACTTAGCTAACCGATATGTTACTAGCCGAAAGTCTTGTGAAAATTCTTCGCCCCAAGACTGTCGGAAATTTAGTAGTGAATTGATTAAGAAACATCAAATAAGTGCTCTGCTGTGATTTTGATTATTATATTTCTATTATTCTTTTGCGTCCGGAGTGGAAAGTAAAGCACCAAAATGTATGTCTATATTTCCCTCTCTTATATGAAGTTCTGTGTGCGTCGGTGGCACAGCGGTTAGGACGCTCGCCGACCATGTACATGGTCTGCGGCTCGATCCCCAGCCACAGACGCACTCCTTTACCTCGCCACACCAGAAATAATGCTGGTAAGGTGGAAAGGTTGAACTTGAGGCTAGAAACCACTTCCTGTAAAATAAACACTGCTACAGGAACTTCAAGACACTAGCTTGAAGCCCTGTATTCCAATGGGAACGTGGAGGAAAAAAATGAAGTTCTCTACAACTGTCTCCAGTAGTCCCCATAATTTTTTATCTCCTCGCACGGTCTCCTCCATGTTACCCTCGGAACCACGCCTAACTCGTCGTTTCCCATTCAGGTTCCACTCGAGCGAGGGGCTGCATGCAATGTCATTCACTGGTTCCCTCAGCGTGTTTCCAATCCATCACCATTTTCCTCAGAATATTTGTTGAGCGATAGATTGTTGACTGGTTCGTTCCCAGAGTCTCTTGTTGCTAATCCCTTACTTCCCTCCATCTAATCTTTAGTATGAAGTGAGAGAAGAGAGCTGTTGACAGAAGTCTGCAGCCTGTTTCAAAACGCACCAATTGTCTGACCTATATAAAAGAAGAACTGACTGACTTGACATTTCTGTCGGAAATCCTAATCTTCTTCTTCAATCTGAGTGCAGCAGGTTTCCAGACTGATTGCAGAGTGATGAAGATCTGTCATACCTTCCCCGATTCTTGTTTTTACACCCTCATCTGTGCTGTTTGACTATGCTGCCTAGATGATAATCAGCCTACTGAGTAGCAACAGGCACTTTTTATCACCCAAAAAGAGTAGCCAAGACAAGACGGTGAAGGCTAAACAGAAGACCAGTCACTTTGCTCAACAGTATTTGATTAATATGAGGTTTAAACAGTATACTACTCCAGGATTCTGAAAAAAAATAATTTTCAAGTATTGGTTTTGTAGGGATTTTGTTTGATTAGTTGGAGGATTTCATCATGAGCTGACATTGGTTAGAGAACCATTGGAAAACCACCAAGGAGTACTGGACAACTAGCTGTTTCGTCAGCCCACTTTCGCAACCTTCATCAGTACGCACCCACCGACATGGGTTGAACCCAGGACCTTCTGGTTACAAGGCCAGTGAGCTTGTAGACCACTGAGCCACTAGGACCCGATCCAATGGCCAGCCGATGAATTCCAACTTCTGCCAATTCAGGACGTAGTACGAACCCTGCTAGGGTGTGTATTGTCGACAGTCCCAAATTAGGACGAAACAGCTGTCCAGTACTCCCTGCAGGTTTTCCAATGGTTCTTTAAACGATGTCAGTCCATGATGAAATCCTCCAACCAGTCAAATAATTTTAAATAAACTTTACATGGTTACGATAACCGACTCTTAGAAAAGGTAGGTTGCAAGAGGATTCTCTATTTTACCAGTTCGACCAGGTAAAGTAACTGACATAAAAACGTAAGTATCCTTTAAATTACAGAATACTACACTATATCGTACTGAGAGATAACATTCCAATTTTGAATATTCGAAGGATGGTTAAGAAGTATCGGAACTACTCACGTTTGAAGAGTGAACTTACTTACTTGAGTAAACTGTTACAGTTTAATACAGTTAATATAAAAGTCCGAATGGCTTCAAGATTCCAGTGATTATTGGTCATAGTTCTCTCGGTGATCTCTACGGTTTCCTTCTCTACTTCATTCACTCTATTAAACTTGGATATCACTTTATAACGCAAAACTGCAACATCATATTCCACCAAAAATGTATAGTAATAACAATAAAACTTTATTTCAAACAATATGTAAACATTCAAGTGTTGGTTTGTAGGGATTTCATTAGTTACAGGATTTCATCATCAGCTGACATTAGTTAAAGAACCACTGGAAAACCAGTTAGGAGTACTGGACAGCTGTTTCGTCGTCCGTCTTTAGGACTCTTCAGAGGTACGCATCCACCGACACGGGTTACAAGGCTAGCGAGCTCGTAGACCATTTAGTCACTGGGACCCGATCCAATGGCCAGCCCATGAATTCTAACTTCTGCCAATTCACGACATAGCGCGATCCCAGCCAATGTCTTCGACTAGTATCTGTCCTCACACTAGACCTGCTGCAGTAGTAGATTTTATGATTTCCGATGGATAGAATTTCTGGTACCCCAGTAATTTAAGCAGGCCGCCATGTGTGGTCATTTCTTCATGATTGTCGAATCAAACACATTGATTTTATCATGACAAATAAAACTTACTCTTCATCTCAGTATGTTGTGCTACCTCATGTAATGATATATATATATATATATTAACAAGCCAGTAATTAGAGCACAAAATGGATTTATGCCCTAAAGTGACGTTTCAGTAATTGAGATGACTTTAGGTATTAGGTTTCATTATGTAACACTTGTATTTCTAAAATGAACGGACGTGTATGAAACAGGTTTCAGTGTAACTACCAATTATTTGCTTACTGGTTTTGCTTACGACCAGTGTATAAAGAAATATTCAACATAAAAGGAACACCGAGCAACTAGAAATTATGTCATGAATCGTACATCACAGTCGACGTTTGTTCTTTCTCTATATATACACATATTCTCAATTACTGAAGGCCAACAGTCCCTGTAATTCACTATCACCTTTTATCCTGCTAATTGTTACAATATGTAACAATCTACTCTAGCTGAACAGACGAAAACAGACTGAAGATCTACCTGAGTATACCTTATACATTGTGAAGTTTCAAATTACACAGCTACTTAAATCCAGTGTACTCTGATGGTACTATTTTATTCTGCTAAAACTGTAGTTCTTGCTTTGTTCAAATTTACAAAAGTAGTTAGCTTTCTGGATAAGCTGTAATACGCTCATGATAAAATATCGAATTACAGAAGAATGAAAAAACAGCTCAACTATCATCGTTTTTAATGTGAAACACCATTCTTCTTTTGATTACCATAATTTTCTTAAATTATAATTACCAGCAGAAGCCTTTTTGTATGATATGTAACATATGAAAGTGATCAGTACTGAAAATAATATCTGTCAGGTATAAATGATCGATAACTAGAGAACCATTAATTCATTGAATGTGACAATATGTACAGTGTAACGTATGTTAGAACTGTACTCAAAATCAGCTGCCAATTAACATTGTATTCGTGAGATCAGGATTCTATATAAGATGACAGTTAAATTGTCTGTTACTTAAGGTAAGAGCGTAGAAACTAATGACTGACTCTCTCAAAAATCTGAACCAAATAGGAGTATTATCATCAGCCACGTATGAGTCCATGAAAACAACGGGTACCAATACTCCACGTCTTTACGGTCTACCCAAAGTGCATAAACCGGGTCTTCCTCTTCACCCTGTTTTAGATATGTATAACTCTCCATTTCACGAAACGGCGAAGTGGTTAGTTAGGCTGGGTCCTTTGCACAGAGAAATTGTGCAACATAGAATTAGTGATGTGTGTTCAACTTTATTTCAAAAATATCCAAGACTGATTAATGTGAGGTATAAACACATGTTATCCATAGATGTATCATCACTTCATGTATCACTTCATTGCCTACTGAAGCTGGTGTCCCTCAAGGCGCTGTTCTTTCTCCTTTTCTTTTTTCTTTCTTCTTGCATGACTTGCCTCACTCTGATGAAATAAACTTTGTGAAGTACGCTGATGATTTAACGGTTTCAATGGCTGTTAACTCCCAGCTAGATTGTACTAAAATAAATAGCTTTCTATCGGAAGTCAGCAAATGGTCTGAGTCTAACGGTCTTAAACTGAATCCTTCTAAGTGTCAAACTGTTGATTTCAGCTTAAGATGTAAACGACAGTTAAAAGAAGTCATCGATTCTCATGACAGTTGTAAAATTGACGACAATGATATAGGAATCAAATCAGAAATTAAGTATCTTGGACTCATTCTCTCTTCTGATCTCTCCTGGACTTCCCATGTCTTAGCAATCTCCAGTAAAATATTCCGCCTGACATTTTACATTAAGAAGTTAAGACACTCGGGTATAACTCAACCCCTCCTCTTACAGTTCATAAACTCTTGCATCCTACCTATTCTTCTTTATTGCTCACCCTTATTCTTTCCTGGTTTGCTTAAAAAGGACTATGTCACAATTCGTAGAATACTGAAGACTGTCAGTAGGGTGAGTGGTGTCCCAGTGGACCACATAGTTAACGTCGTTGTCGATAGGCACTTGACTTCATGCAATAAATTTGCTAAAGGGATTTTGTCTGACTTGGAGCATCCACTTTACTTACCCTCAGCTTTCACCTTGCATCTCCTCAGGTAGAACAAGGAGTAACTTCAGAAAACTGTATGCTCGCACGTCTAAGTATAAGAATTCTATGATACCATACTTGGCACGTATTTTATGTGATGAAAATAGTGTCAGGCAAGAATTAACTAACCTTTTTTCATCTAGTAAATAAACAATTTCCTCCATCCATCCTTATATACCTTCAAGTTTTACTTTTATTACTTCTATTATATTTATGGTCCTGTTACTTCTCTGTTTTACTCTCATAATTGCAAACACCAACTTATCTCCATGACGGCTGTAATCTTTGTTTTTCCCTCACCATATCATGTAAAGAGAACATTATATTCAATATTTTTAAACATGTTAGGATTTCTATACCACATTGACAATACTGTGTGACACAAGCCAACGGCAATTTTCACTTGTATTCTTATTATTATTACCCTAGCTGTTATCATTATTATTGCTATTTCCATTTTATATGCTGCATGTTTTTGACACTACCTCTATTGTAAATGTGGAAAATTTTCTGTGTGATTAATTTTATTTATAATTTGAGGAAATTAGATGCAATATTGTGATTAATGCTGAAAATTCCATTCTGTATCACAAGTACTGTTTTTGGAATAAAGTAAATTATTATTATTATTCACTAATATACCGCTTATGGAGACAGTAGATTACATTTGTCAAGAAGTTACTGAAATACAATTGGACTTAGGAATCCCCCTATGTAGCCTCAAAGAATTACTTCTTAAATGTACAATGAATGTTCACTGTGTCTTCAATAATTCTTACTACCGACAAGTAGATGGAATAGTTATGGGTTCACCATTAGGCCCAATGTTAGCTGACTTCTTTCTCGTAAAACTTGAAAACGGGAAATTGAAAGACATCATCAAAAGAGTTTGATATGTATTACCGATATGTCGATGATAAATTTATCTTAGCTGATGGGAATGTTAACATAGTTGGTGATTTGTTTAAATAGTGACAGCAGTTGTTAATCATCATAAGACTGATGAAATACTGGTAAAATAATACCAGAAATTAACCAAATTCCTCTTAGAATGCACAAATTTAGAGATCACACTAGTAGAAGACATTTCTATTGAGTACCACCTGAATTGATGTCATATAAACTCAAAGACGTGTAGGCGGAAACTAACAAACTCACAGAATAGGCAGATAACAAACCCATGACTTCAGGTGAACATAGAGAAGATGGAGGGAATAATGACAACCAAACAACCAACCAACAACAACAAGCACCAATCACTAACAGTGGAATAAATTTGAAGAAGGTCACTTTCCCTGCCTACCTAGGAAGCACCATCCGCCTCAACTACAGGCAGATGGCATAGATAAGTCTGAGGCCATTAAGACATTAACAGCTGCTTTCGCTGAAGAAAAGGTACTGAAGATTAAATGGCCGACCAAGAAGAATTAGAAACAAACCAATCAACAACCTCCTATTCAACAAATATATAATTAATGAAAATGTATTGGACACACGCTGAGGCAATCGTTGGATGACATCACGTTCCAGGTCATTGCTAGGTGGAAACTGAGTGGGAATTGATGAGATGGGTGTGAGTCAGACGATGTGATATGGAGGAGACCATGTGGGCAGTAAATGAGTGTTTGTGGGCAATCGTGGATGCAGCTAAAGGAGACTCCAATTGGAATCCAAGAGAATAATTATAATAAAATAACCTGAATTGTAGACATTATAGCGCATCAGTTATATTGTTTCTCCTTTTGTCAAGTACTTTTTGACAGGCTACTGCCGGCAGTTTCCTCTGGTTATCAGAAATTAATTAGTATTATTATAGTACTGATGGTGGTAACAATCAAAGCAGGTTGAAGATGAGGCAGTAACTCATCGAAGAAGACATTGTGAAGTGGTCACGCTATGTCGTGAATTGGCAGAAGTTAGAATTCACGAGCTAGTCACTGGTCTATGAGCTTGCTTGCTTGTTGTAGTTGAATAGTAACACAGATTTTATCGCAAATAACGGGGGCGGGTTGCAAGTTCTTTTGGTATCGTTGGGGCATATTGTGACTGTGAGTAGTAACCCAACAAAGTTTTAGTAAACAATACGAGTAAAACGCGTAAATCGGTTTCTTGCGTTCAGACCAAAAATGCTTTGGATTTTCGTCGTTTCACTATGACCTAACGCCAAGGGAATTCATGATACTTACTGATATGCCTTGGGTGTCGGTGGTACGGCAGTAGAATGCTCACCAAACATGCAGGTGGTTCGGGATTCTCCCCCCCCACCCCTCCAACTGCCCGACGTACTCCTTTACCTCACCAAGCCAGTAATAAGACTGGTAAAGAAGGTAAGTTGGACATAAGGCTAGCAACCCCATCCCGTAAAAAATAAACACTACTGTTACCGAAAATTCAAAGCTGTATCTTGAAGTCCTATGTTCCACTGGAAACGTGAAGGAATTATAAAAAAATAAAATAACTGATATTTCTGCAATCTGCCTATAAATAAATAAAAACAATATCAGCTATATTCAACCATTTTTCTCACTTCTTAAGTGTCAAAGTTACCAACCCCCCCCCCCGCCAAAAATAAATTATATTAGGTCATAACGCCAGTAATAAATAACTTCCTTGTTATTCACACATTTTAGCTGATCATTTCACATAAGTAAGACGATAAACCACTGTCGTCGTCATCGTCATCATCAGTATTGAAGTGACTGTTATTCACTAAACTGACTAACTGACCTCACACATACTTTAAAAAAAAGTAATAAGCAACTGTTGGACATTATACTAATATACAAATATTGTCTAGAATTAGATTCAACCTTTTAGTGAAATGACTATATGTCATTTCAAACAAAACACACACAGTATGAAATCCACAGTATGTTGCCAACACTAACCCCTACACACTATAGACAAGTGTGAAATAGTCAAAAGGACTATCATCCCGTTGTTCAAATAAAAACACTTGTGTTCATTATAAGCCTATGCAGATAGTAGGTAGGGAAAATGATTTGTAAGTTTGTGAAATTCATACATTAGAAAAGGAAAGAAAACACTGTTTCTCCGACAGTCATCACAACATGGACAATAAATAAAACGTGAATTTTCCGTGCCTAAGTGACAATTTTTACTTCTGTCAATTGTTGCTAGTATTCAAGGTGTGAATTTAATAAATAATCTCCATGCCTATTAAGCAGAGGTACACATTTAACTTTGTTAAATTGATTTACTGTACCAATTAACTAATTTAAATGTGACATAAGCCTAGTAAATCAGCTATGAGAGAAGCTTAGTTACTGTCTCTCTCTAACTACAATAGAATCCTTTAGTACTAATGGCTCAACAGCAATCAGTATCAAAAATATGATTCGGATTTTCAACTCAAATGTGAAGTCAGTACTACTTATTATACGGATCAGAGACTTGGCCAGTGCGTCATAATGAGCATATCAAACAAACTACAGACCTTCATCAACAGCTATTTTCGCTCAATACTACTCAAGATCAGATGGCCAGCCAGAAAAGATTAGAAACACGGAGGGATCTCTGGCGATGAGCGAACCAACCCATCAGGAACTGATTGTGCAACAAATAGGCAGGAAAAAATGGAGATGGATTAGCTATACTCTGAGAAAACAAATCACCAAGTGACATCACTAGACAGGCCATTGCTCGAGTGGAACCCGAATGGGAAGCGGTGAGTTGGTTGTCATTGTGAGGGTGACTTGGAGGAGGTCATGTGAAGAGGAGATGAAAACGTGTGGGCAGACTTGGAGCCAAGTGAAAACTCTAGCAGAGAACCGAACGCGATGAAGACGCTTAGCTGAAGTCCAATGTTCCTCTAGGAATTAAAGGTAGTAATAATAATAATAATAATAGTACTATCCCTTTTCTCACTGATTACGCTTACTGAGTGAAACTTAAATTTTACTGAGTCATATTGATTACCAGGTGTGATCCACTAAAGTTTACATATCAGGGTGTTTTTTCCTCTCCATTTGTTTGGGTTCATGAGGGGAATATAGGGCTTCAAGCCTTTAGCAATGAAATTCCAATAGAAATGGTGTTGCTAGACTAACGTCTTACTACTATCTAGGCAAGTTTTAGGAGTTCATCAGTTGGAAATCGAACTCCAGATCACTTGTTTGCATGATTGGCGAGTATTCTATCATGGAAACCACCGATGTTTATATATCATTAATTGAAAATTAAATTTTACTCTAGACATAAGGATTGATTGCTTCTTATATTGACCATCTGGAACTACATCAGAGAATTTTAATCGACTCTGGGGGAATTAAACATGCTGTTATTTGTTAGATGGTGTCTAAAAGTGAAATCCAGGACATGTGTTTTATCATGTCTAGCAGTTATTTGCTGAATATTTTTCTTTTCCTTCACGTTCCAAGTGGAACATATGGCTTCAAGCTAGAAGGCTTGAAGTTTCTGTAGCAGTATTTATTTTTACAAGATGGGTTTGTTAGCCTCATGTCTAACCTTCTCTCTTTACTAGCTTTATTACTGACTTAGCGAGGTAAAGGAGTACGTCGGCCGGGGATCGAACCCCGGACCATGTGCATGGTCGGCGAGCGTCCTAACCGCTATGTCACCGATGCATTTGCTGGATATACCTACATCCAATCGAATGATGACGTTTCCATTCAAATCGGAATTCGGTAATCATCATTTTCAAATAAAAGTGTTACTACGTAAACTGTTGAGTCACTAGTGCTATTTCGAGAGCGATAGACATACAAACAAACAGACAATTCAAAAGTCCATCCTAGGGTGCTACATTCTCTAAGTATCGACATATAACATTCAATGCCTAAATCAATAATGAAAACTGTATATGTCGTAACTAAATAAATGAAACTCCATCCATTTTCTACTAAAGATTTGCTTGCTGGCTAGTGATTTCAACATGGCCAAGCGAAGCAATTTATGAAGCTTTGCAAAAACCAACCACTTTATTCTTTAAGGTAGCTTATTTTGAAACAAATGACCAATCTAGTGGTTGCTAGTGACTGGCTACTGAACGATGTTGTCTGGAGTTGTGATGAAATGTCGTGACCAGTTAGGTCCACTAATACTCGCCGATGACAATGACTGGTCGTTGAGGTGAAATCACCAATTGGTGGGAGGAGGTCGAATTCATGGACCATTGCGAGCTTGCTATGTGACCGGTAGGTCCTAGGTTCGAACCATGGAGGTGTATGTGTACTATTGATGAGTCCCGAACTAGGACGAAACAACTGTCAAGTAATCCTTGGCTTTCAGTGGCTCTCTAACCAACGTATTTCTTTGTACACACACACAAAGTTATGAATATATTACACATGCTTCAGTCAAACTGAACATTTATTCTACGACACACATACACACCAGGTATAATGAACCAATCAGGTTGTAGCAGTCACACCTGGCTCCAATTTGTCTAGTTATATTTGCCTAGACAGACAGGCAGGCACCTGCTGTACCACTCACTCACTGAATGATTAAAAGTTGTGTTATCTATTTGATTTTTGCTGTATGGATTAAAGTTTTATATTGCACATGTTGATATTGTGTATTATTGGTAGTTGATTTAATCCAATCAAATGTCTATATTAATGCATAGACAGTCTGACGCCTATTGAGACGAGATAGACACCTCTCTATATGTGAGTGTGTGTGTGCCTTGGTGTTTTTAGACAGACCGGCGTCAAGGTGGCTAACTTATTATTATCATTATTATTACTATTACTACTGTATGCATCAGTGATTATTAGGCCGAAAAAAGGTTCTTTTTTCTCGTGTTTTTCTCAATTAGAATGCATGCATCCTATCTCCTAGCGAGTGAAATATTTTTTAATTATGCATATTTCATTTGATGGTGGGATTGTAAGGTTTTTTTTTTAAACCCAAAGGAGAAAAGTTTCTAAAGTTAAAATTAAAATTTTCAACTACTGATTTTCAATTCCTTCAAGTTCACATTTCATTTGTTCAGGTGTGTGTGTGTGTGTGAAACCTCGTTGAAATGGGTACGGCTTTCTTTCTTTTTATTAGAAGGGAAGAAGATTTTTGCTAATCTCTTTCCTATCCCTTTATATTATTGCTTTATTTATACAATGTTAAAGAAACTTTTCTTACCGTAGATTTAATGGTGGTGGGTGTGTGTTAGTTCAGTAAACCGGCGTGAAAGACTGGCAACTGCCGTAACCACCAACCTGGTTGCAGCCCGTACTAGGCTAGGCGTCTGTTTGTATGTGTGTGTGTGGGGGGGGTGTGTGCGTTTAAAAGTGGACCATAGACATGGCTGTTTGTTTACGCCAAACAATAAATATATACATACACATATGCACGTTTCATGTGTGTAGATGTGTATGCGCCTTATTATCATAGTGAGAGAAACACAGGGACATAATGACATAAAAAGTTTTGATGGAACTCTTTAGTAATGATATCAATATAAACTTAATGTGGGTGTGTGGGTGTGAGTGAGTGAGTGAATGGGTGGGTGGGTAGGTGGGTAGGGTATGTGTGACTGAATAGTTAAATGAGTAAAGGGGTAGATAGATGTGAATTAAAATTTCGACAATTTCGCTTTTCATACGCCTGTTTGCCATAAAAATTCGTCCCCTTCTTATAATGAAGCATAACACTTTAATCACCACCAGTACTATATTGATGTGATCATCATTACAACTACTATACTGTATACCACTGATAAATCCAAGGAAAAATATTTTACCATGATAAATCTTAAATTGTTTAACAAATTTTATTCACATTCTGAATAAGTAGTCTACTACTGCTAATACCCAGAGGAGGCAAAGAAACAATTATCCTTCAAAGAAATCTAAATTCTCTCCATATTAATTGAACAGAAAATCTACCAAACATACACGTCATCCAACAACACAATACAGAGCATCACTTCTATCTTTTGAAAACTCCACTGAATTGAATGTGATAGCACAGCATTTCTCCGGCTAGAAAATCGTCTACTTTTCTCAAATCCACACTCTGCAATATATATTTATATAATATAAACATCTCGTGAATTGGCATCAATATTTAGAAAGCAGCTTCTATTATCTAGAGTTTCAGAACTCCAGTAGCTTTCTACGTCGTTTTCGGTGAGTTATTTTGTTTCTGTTTTGTTTTCAAAATTATTTATTATTATTATTATTATATTGTTCCCTTGGGTTCCTAGTGGAAAATAATGCTTCAACTAAACGTCTCCACTTGCAACTTCTGTCTTCTGTTCTACTTTTCACCTGCATCCATCTTAGTCCATACTGTTTCTACCAACTCCTCTTCACACGATCTCTTCCATGTCACCCTTGCACCGACGTCCCACTCGCCGCTTCCTATTCTGCCGGTTTCCACTCTAGCGATGGCCTGACGCTCGCGCGGTGTCACCCAGCGGCCTCCTCGTTCAGCGAGTGTCCAATCCAATTTGCTGGGCGATTGGTTCTTGTTTTGTTTGTTCCCATAGCTAGTTTCTTGTTGGTGATTCTTTCCAGCCCGGCCAGCTGATCTGATCTTCAGTACAGAGACATAGAAGATAATTGTTGTTGGAGGTCTGGTCTGCAACAGGCTTTTGGAAATATTCTTTGTGGCCCGCCCGACAAGTTTCTGATCCGTATAGAAGAACTGACTGACTTGACGCTGTTTGTATTGAAAATCCAACCGAATTTTGTTGTTGATGCTGAGTCGAGTGACGAAGATTTCCAGATTAATTTCAGGTTGATGAATGTGTGTCTCTCCCGCCTTCCCGATTCTCGCTCGATTTGACATCGTCGTCCGTTCGGACTGCGTGTAGTTGAGACAGTGCTCCCTAGATGATAAGTGAATGAAGTAACCTCTTTGAAATCCCTCCCGTTGATGGTGATTGGAGCTGAATTTTTCTGCTGTTGTCGTTATTGTTGTTGGTTGGTTGGTCATTTTCATAACCTCCGTCTTGTCTATGTTCACCTGGAGTCATGTCTTCGCCGGCTTCTTCTTCGACCAGTTTATCAGTTTTCATTTGTAAGTCTTCGATTTTGTGAAAGTGACATCAAACATAAATCATCCGCGAAATTCAGGTCTTCTAGGTTCTTCACGTCGGTCGGTCAAGGATATTCTTGTCTTCTCGTTTCCCACTGTCTGACGCATAATCTAGTCAGTCCACCACAATTAGGAATATCATTGGTGATAATAAGCACTCTTGTCTGACTCCTGTGTTTACTCCAAACGCCTCGCTGAGTTTTCCATTGTGGATCACTTGACATGTGCCGTCGTCGTACAGCTGTTGAATAAAGTTGATGAATATTTAGGGCACTGTACGCCGTAGTACTCGAGTATTTTCCAAATTACTTCGCGGTCAACGCTGGCTGTCGAGGGCCTTCTCAAAGTCCATGAAGTTGAGGTATAGGTTTAATTGACATTCCATGCTTTGTTCTGTGATGATGATGCGTAGTTACAATTATTTCAAAATTATTGGTTTAATTTTATTTTTCTTTGGAATGTGTTTATATTTCTGAGTTTTAGAAGACATCAAAATGTGAATGAAGCGTCTCAAAGACATTTATAATAACTATACTCTCTCTCCCCACCTCTAGTATGAATGGTCTAGGAGAAATTGTTTTCACAGTCATGCTTCATCTAGCTTTTAGCATGATGTTGATGACCTGCATAAAATGAAAACTGTTTGATATTTTTACGGAGTAGTTAAGATCCCAATGGTTATTTTAACTGTTCTGTTTGATATAAACCAAAATGTGTTGTTTTTGGTCGGCGAAGTTCAACACTAGCATCCCAGAAGTGCGAACGTTCCAATGACATTGAACGCATACTAGTCATCGGCTAATGGCACTGCACTGGTCGTTATCATAACTGAAGTATCAACGGTATTCACCAAACTAAGGAGCAAATTTCATCCAGATCACTTTTTTAAATACTGTTTGGATGATGGGTTAATAGCTCATTAGTGTTACGATCAGGGTCATAATTTGGATTAAGACCAGGTTTACAGTTAGGATAAGTGTTGAAATTGGTGTTATGTGATCAAGGTCAGGGTTAGTGTTAAGTTCAGGGTTGGGATCAGTACTAAGGTTAGAGTTACGATTAGGGATAGATTTAAAGTTGATGTCATTTATTTTAATATGCTTTATTATCCACATTTTCCTAGTAAGTAGTCGTCGATCCTCTTACTGGAAACCATAGTAATTCAATCCGAGGGCTTTTAGGGAAGACTGCACAGCAGGATAAGAGAGAGATAAACGATTCTCCAAAACAGCTCATCTTCCGTCTCCTCAGCGAATACATGTACAGAAACATGTACTAAAGCAATTGAAACTCCTCATTATACCTGGGACGTACTTTTAAGTGATTTCAGAGAAAGATATCCTGTTTAATGTGCTTTCATGCATTTTCTTGCAAAAGTCCTCAATGTTCATTATTGGTCGGCTCAAGGTCATTCATGCATTCGCATCCCTTGGGATTCTATTGTTGAACTTTGACGTGTTGTTGTCGTTAAGATTGGCGTAGACTGATTTCTGTATTGTGCTGGCAGCACTATGACGGAGGATAAATTGAATATCGCCTTAGTTAGCATCAGTTTTTCTTCAAATCTCTGTTGGTCGTCTTATATCTTGTTGTTTCCTAAGAAAAGATATTGAGATTTTTTGACAAACATAAATTAACCTCTTCTATTACAATTTATGAATTCATCTGTTCTTCCTACTCTTCCTTATTGCCCATCCTTTATTCTTCCCTGGATGTCTTAAAAGAGATTATGTCAGTCGGTATAACGATGGCGATGATATGAAGAATGAAAAGTGACAAATAGTTTCTTGAAATAGATCACTGATTTACAAAACACGACCGAAGTGATACTTAGCTTATAAATGAAATTCTAAATTCCAAAGGATGACTCAGAATATTGTAAACGCCTACTGTAGATTCAGTAGTCTTCAACTTCCCAAACCATGCTCGCGATTTGGAATAATATCAGATCCACAAAACACTGAACCTATTGATTTATGCACCAGTATTTTCTAGAAGTAGACAGCGAGCTTTTAACTCCAGAACGGAATATAATAATCTAATGAAATCTAGTGGGAGAATTCAGAAATTCCATTTTTTTCAATAACTTTTCGTTTGCTTTAAAATTCTGAGTTAATTCCCAGTATAATTTATTTAAAACTCAAAATGTAACTGTTAATTTTGGTCTGCCAATCCTTCTAAAGTATCCAGCGCTTCTAACCACCGAACCGAATAAGTGAATGAAATTACAAATAAAATGAAATAACTACTGTGCTGTCAACTAACAATAACAGCGCCTCAGATAAACTTCATTGGCTACGGTGACGCCACTGCACGTTGGTGGAGCAGTGGTAGAGTGCTCGCCAACCATGCAGGTGGTTCAGGGCTCTATCCCCGGCCAACGCATTTCTTCACTTCACCAAGCTAGTAATAAGATTGATGGAGAGAGGGAAAGTTGGACATGAGGTTAGCAACTTCATCCCGTAAAAATAAACACCACTGTTACCGAAACTTCAAAGCTCTATCTTGAAGCCCTATGTTCCATTGGGAACGTAAAGGAGTAAAAACACGATGTGCTATCACCAATTTGCCTAAAGTTTATTCACGTCATGTTTATAAGTAAATGCGTGAAAAGGGATTACCATTATTCATATCAATATGACTTTGTGGTTACAACTACGGTTGGTGTGATATGTGTTGAACGTATACTGAGTAAATAAACATATTAGAATGACCATCTAAAATAAAAACAGTATTGCAATGATTTTAGTATACATTTCATCATAAAAACAATTAAGTCATCTGTCTAGTGTTTTAAGATCTAAGTTGAGAACGGACTCTTTCAGTTAGCTATAACTGGATACATGCCCTCCTTTTATTACAATAATTAAAGTTTTCAAAAGAATGGACACTGAAGAAAGAGTACTCTTTTCGATAACCCCTTCATTATCAGGCTCTACAGTTACATATATACATTATAGTGAATGAATGAATGAATTAGTGTTATGAACAACATTAATGTTGGCGTTTAAATAACATCGAATCAATAATGTTGATAGATCACAGCTGAATAGCATCAACATAAAATAAGCTAAAAATATCAGAAGAATTAGAAACGATAATATTACAAATTCATGACTTTATAGTTTCTACTGAAGGTCAGGGCAATAGTAGGGGCTGGACTTACTTCTTTTGAAATCAGAGCACTGGTTGTTTGAGGCGAATTGCAATAGCCTCTTCTGTTTGGTGCATGTGGTGTTTCGATGATTTTGGCAATTTATTAGGCACCCAGTAGATAATGATAGAGAAGGATTCTTCAATGCTGGCTTTGTGGTCGGTTTGAAGCAGGTAGTCTAATATCGAACTGTAAATGGTTTTCACTACACCTTTACTTAGCCATAGTGGGAGATGTTCTTGAGCGGATACGTAAAATCAAGTTCCTAGAGCAACGGCCAATATAATTCGCTCTACAAGCTCAGCTGAATTGGTAGATGTAATTTGAAGTGGCTAGTCTAGGTACTTCATCTTTCAGTTGAGGTAGCACCATCGGTCGTGTAGAGAATAATACGTGTAGTTCGCCAGCATTAAAAGTTTGATTTTCTAAATTTCTTCGTAATGATTTCTTGTTTATGGATAGTGAGTATTCCTTTTCTGCTTTCTTCGTCATTTTTTTCTTGATAAACTTGTCAGGATAGCTATTTTCGATCAAAGTATCATATGCAAGGCTTAATTCATTTTCAATTACTTCTTCTGAGCATATAGTTCTAACTAACCCTGTGGCTAAGGGTCTTCACTAAATTTCTTTCGTACTTGATAGGAAGAAAGCTGTGAAAATGAGTATATTGTCCTGTCCAAGTACTTTTCCTATGCAAATTTCTTTTTATGCTACCATCTGGTTTTCTTGTAAGTAGGACGTCCAGGAAGGCAATTCTGTCTTGGGATTCCTCTTCGCATGTGAATTTCATAGCCGAATGTACTTCATTGAATTCAGTAATTATTGTACTCCTATCCGAATCATTATCACAAAGAATGGAGGTGTCATCCATATACCGGCAATAAAATGAAAACTGACTGATAAGGTTGTTCAAAGGTCACTAAAAAAATCTACACAAGTTTATGTGGTGTAATATATGTGTATATTAGGTTTTTCTGAAATCTGTGAAGCAATTATTATTATTTTTATTCTCTTCGGTTTCGTGTGAAACATGGGGATTCAACAGTACATCTGCATTTCACTCTCTTCTCTGAAGTCCTCTTTGGCTGGCTCCACAATCGCCGCGTCTTTAAACAATCTCCTCCATGTCACCTTGCAGAACATAGCCCAATTAGTCACTTCTCATTCGGATTCCAATCAAATGATGGCTTGGTGCACGATGTCGCTCAGCGGTCGCCTTATCATATGTTCGATTCATTTCTTTTTTTTTTCAACATATTTGTGGCGCAACAGGTTCTTAAATGCTTCATTTCCAGAGTTACTTGTTGCTAATTCTTTCTGGCTGTACTAAATGCTTGGCGTTTTCAGTCTAAACACTTTGTATTATCTGAAAGCTCTGATGGCATATATTTGATAATTACTACTGTTAATCGTATTGTCCATGCTAGTATAATGATGGTTATATATTAAACTATAATTCGACCTATATTATTGTCATTATTAGACAATAAATTTCTCAATAAAGTTCTCAAATATTCCCAATTATTACTTGGTTTTGCCTATTATTATCATGTCATTCATTCATAATGTGATGCGTTCACCCGCAAGGTGATCACAATGAGTTAAAGTTAGAGTAAGTGACTAGTCTCTTCCTTGTAGTTGTGTTCTCTTTTCAAATTAAAATAAGCACTGAAGATGTTGCCTAGTAGGGGCAATGAAAGCTTCGTGAATAAACTACCCAGCTCAGAGAACACAATTACAAAAAAACAGACAGTCATATTTTATAAAAAAAGAACAATGTATTAAAACACTTGAACGAAAGTATACATGAGCGTACTAAGGCTTTCGAAAATCATACCCTCATCTTATACAACTTCTAACTTTACTACATTAGTGTGATAGATAGGTGAAGGTTTCAAGCAATTTCTAGTGAATTTGAATTATTAAATCACAAAATATTACCAGAGAAAACGAAATTGTCTGAAATTATCCTCATTTTTAAAAAGCATAAATATCATAAACCTTAAATTTAATGAGTATTTGTAGAGGAACATCGGGCTTCAGCCAAACGTCTCCATTGCGTTCGGTTCTCCACCAATGTTTTCACCTGGCTTTACGTCTGCCCACATGCTTTTATCTTCTCTTCACATCACCTCCTCCAAGTCACCTCACCCTTGCACTGACGACCAACTCGCCGCTTCCCTTTCGGGTTCCCCTCGAGCAATGGCCTGTCGTATGATGTCACTTGATGGTTTCCTCAAAGTATGGCCAATCCATCTTCATTTCTTCCTGATTTTTGTTATATTGCAATAGGAATTTCATAAATGACATCATGCTTTATAAAATGAAGTTTTAAATTTCACAGCTGTGTCTGTTAGTTCTGTATCTTTCAGCGAAGAGACTTACTTTTTTTAGAGTACACACATAATTGACTATGAATATTTCAATCATACATGGGTGACGTGCTTCCAAGACGTATGTTTATCCAATGGCGAAACATATGCCACTGTACAATGCTTCCTATTAGGCCTCAGTTTTCCCAAATAGATGGGTAAAAACGCAGTGAAGGTAGTATGCCAACTCAGGCTAAGGACAAGATAATAATAATAATAATAATAATGGTAGTAATAATAATAACAAAGCTTTATTTCACACAATATGCAAACATATGGTACAAAAATTTTCAGCGTATTTAGTTCCAATAAACTTTTTTCTTCATACATGATTGATTTACATGTAAACTAATCATCCGTAGTACATCTTCATTTTTCCTTGAAGAATTACACAGCGTTTACTTTGAAGCAAGTTAAATCAGCGCGCAAGTATTCGTGTATAGGTCATTTGATATAATTACACGATTAAAACAATAATAAATTCGTATGAGAGTAAGCATTTTGGTGGAAAGCTATTTCGGTAGCCGAAGGATTCAAGTAGGCCGCCTTGTATGTTCATATAATTTTTTCCTAAATGACGGTGTTCGCATTTTATTCTGTCTTATAGTGCTAATGAACTGATGTTATGCTATATCATAGTACAAGAGAAAATAAATTTAAATACCTTCTATTCGCCTGTTGCTCACTATCTTCCCAATAGACTAAAAAAATGAATCTAAAATATTCGACTACGTTTTACAGTATTTGTGACAATGTAAGTTTGATTCCATGGAAGATCTCATCATGAGCTGACATTAGTTAGAGAATCATTGAAAAACCAGCTGGGAGTACTGAACAGCTCTTTCATCCTGGTTCAGAACTCTTCATCAGTACGCACCCGCCGACACGGGTCGAACCCAGGACCTTCTGGTTACAAGACAAGCACGTAGACCATTGAGCCACTGGGACCCGATCCAATAGCCCATGAATTCTAATATTCTTTTCGATAAATTCGTCATTAGGTTCTGCAGTTATACGTATTCATAATAAATAAATAAATAAATGATGTTATTAACAAACATTATTTTTCTTAAATTACATCATATTAATAGTGTCGGTAGATTACATTGTGAAAGCGTTAGTAAGAGATAACATGCATTAATAATTATATAACACTAAACAGAATATCAGATAAACCACAGAATTTATGAACTTGTAGGTTCAACAGCAACTCAGGGTAGCTAACAATAGCGACTGGACCTGTTTCTCTTTTTCACACTGAGCTCTTGCTGACCAACGTGGATTGCAATGACCTCTGATGTTCGGCGTGTTTGGTATCTAGAGGTTTTTCGGTAATTTCTTTTGGTGTCCGATAGATGACATAACAAAACTCTCCATTGTGGCTAGCTGTTGATAATTTTAACAACAGCTTTATTTAACCATACTGGTAGATATCTTTAAGTACGGAAAATTAAGCTACTAGAGCGACGGCCAATATAAATGGCTCCAGATGAGCAGTTGATAAATTGGTAGATATAATTAGAGTTTGCTAGCCTAGCCTTGCGTGGCTTCTCTTTCATTCTGGGAATCACAGTTGGTTAGGTAGAAAATATGCACTGCATCTAACGCGTATTAACTGGTGTTTCAATCGATTTTGTCAGCTTGTTGGTTATTACTTCACTTGACATATTTCACTGTAGATACTTGAATTTATAAAGCTTAGCATAAAAGTATTCTGCACTGATTAAACAATTTCTAGGCGTTTCGAGTGTCACCATCATCATTATTATCGATAATTATTAGTGTAAAATTACGAAAGTTATTGTTGTTGCTTGTAGTTTTTAAATAATTTTCAAGTATTGGTTTTGTAGGGATTTTGTTTCATTGCATGGAGGAATTCATCATGAGCTAACGTCAGTTAGAGAACCATTGGAAAACTTCCAGAGAGTACTGGAAGGTTGTTTCATCAGACTAGTTTGGGACTCTTCATCAGTGCACACCCACCGACACGGATCGAACCCAGGACCTTCTGGTAACAAGGCGAGCTCGAAGACCACTGAGCCACTGGGACCCGATCCAATGGTACCTAAACTATAACTTCTGTTAATTCACGACATAGCGCGACCATTTCGCAATGTCTTCTTCGATGAGTTATTGCCTCATCTTCAACCTGCTGTACCCTACTGCTCGTGAATTGGCAGAAGTTAGAATTCAAGGACCAATGAATCGGGTCCCAGTGGCTCAACAGTCTAGGAGCTTGCTAGCCTTGTTACCAGAAGGTCCTGCGTTCACTCCATGTTGGTGGGTGCATACTGATGAAGAGTCCCAAACTAGACTGACGAAACAGCTGTTCAGTACTCCCAGTTGGTTTCCCAATGGTTCTCTAACTGATTTTTTCCTTGACTACAGTGTTCAACTCTTATTCTTTATATGCAAAATTTTCTGCTAGAGATGATGTGTAAACACCTTTCCTTGAAATCAACCAGTCGGTTTAATGTTAAATGACGAATATACGTTTCTACTTCTCGAAATGATATTGATAAATTGCGATATACACATAGGAAAACTTTCACCAAATGGTAAGAGCTACTGAGAAGAGAACTCTATAATCGGTAAGTAATTTGTTAAGTCACCTTGTCTACAACTCAAAAGAGTACCAACAGTTACAAAGTTGAAAGAGTTATTATTTGTTCTTTTCATTACGAGTAGAAGACATAGTTTCACCGATACATCACCATTCCACTTGGGTTTCTTTGCCATCACTTTCAGTTGGCTTCATAGCTGTTCACAAGCTTTCACTTCCTCTTCACATGATATCCACTGTATCATCCTCAGATAGAAATTCATTATTTTCCATGTGTCTGTGTAGGCTCCACTCGACAAGCTGACTTATGATGTCACTTGAAGATCTCCTCCAGGAAATGTTCACTTCATCTCCATTTACTTCGGCAAACTTTGTGTGAGATAAGTTCTCGATTGGTTCATTCCCAGAACTCTATGTTCCACGCCTGTCCTTGGCGGTTGCCTGATCTTCAATACTGAATGAAGTTGACTGTTGATGAGAGTCTGAAGAAGCCTGTTAGAAAAAAAACAACTTAGAAGTATGCCCACTTGTCGTCTGTACAAATAATGCCTAAATGAAGTGCACTATGCTGCATCATGACTTTTTATTAGATTTTTAGAAGAAAATTTATGTTGTTAGGAAGGGGACAGTGCTTTTTATTGCAAAAACTTAAACAATCTGTCTGGTGATTCATTTATGGTCAAATCAATTTGCCATGCATACGAGGTCAACTTCTTTCTTAACTATAATCAAGTTTTATGAGTAATGCTAGTTGAAAGCAGCTTCTTACTAATGGAAACTTTTTAAAATACTTGTGAATTCTGATAATTTCATAGAATATTCTTACAATCTTTCGTTTTTCACAATGTGTCTAGAGCTATCATTTTTTCAGCGAACTTTTACTATTATTATCATTCCTTTGAGTTCCGAGTGGAACATAGTGATTCAGCTGAACATCCCTATTTCATTCTCTTCTTATAGGTCCTCCTCAGCTAGCCCCACGATTACCCATAAACTTTCATTCCGTCCTCACAAGACCTCCTCTGTGTCAATTCGTCTTTTCCCAATCAGGGCACTACTCGAGGGTATGGCATGCGGCCCTTATAAGGGGGACATAAACTATTGTGGCTAAAAGAAACTTAATCGATATGTATTTCAGATGACTGTTTATAATAATTTCTACAGGTTACAATAAAAAATGTATGATAATGAAATAATATGACTGTTTTATTTTGTCATTTAAGACTTAGCTCTGATAGTTTCCTAAGCTGCAAAATGCAAATTGTACAAGCATCGAAGTTACTTTTAATCCAGATACGAAAGCTCATACTTCACTTCGTATGCGAACACAAAAAACACACAAATATCAAAATACTAAACATACGTCAGGAAATTGGTTCATGTCTTTAAGTCATGTAACAAGGTGTCAAGTATGCGATGGAAAGATGTGCACAAAAAGATTACCAACCAGCATGGTGACTATTTTCTTTTCTTTTTTGTTTTTGAAGGAAATATGTGGTCTGTGCTGGTCGATAATGATGTTGGCTGAAGCACATCGACGACCATCAGCATTATTGTTACTTTTATGTGGTTTTTTGCCAACAGTTCAGCATATAAATTAATGACTAAGTTCAGTTTTATGGTAATACGGTAACTTGGAGACAGCATAAATATTTTCTAGCGAAATGTAACTCTCAGTGTTTGTTCACTACTATTACTACTACGCATTACGAAGTTGTAATTGGTGTACACCATTATTACAAAGTGATAACAGATCACCATGTGCTTTTTGGAGTCTGTGGTACGGCAGTAGAATGCTCGCCGACTAAGAAAGCGGTCCGGGGTTCGATCTCTGGCCACAGAAGCACTCCTTCACCTCTCTAGACTGTTAATACGACTGGTAAAGAAGAAGGTTGGACATGAGGCTGGCAACCTCACCTCATAAACATGGACACCACTGCTACCTAAACTTCAAGCCTCTCGCTTGAATCCCTGTTCCGCCACGAACTTTAAGGAATATATATATATATATATGAAATTTTCAGCATGTGATATGGGTAGCCCAAATTTTGCAGGCGGACCATTGATATCAGGTGTGCGTCGAGGGGAGATTGAACCCCAGACCATGTGCATGGTCGGCGAGAGTCCTAACCACTGTGCCACCAACGCACATATATATATATATATATATATATATATATATATATATATGATTTTGACTAGTATACGCATTACTTTTTCGCAATATTCAAGATATCACCCTAATAATCGACAGGTATGCCTTCTTGTTCGAACACAGAAAGTATTCATTTGGCCGTGATTTGGTCAGCAGCTGAATAAATTCAAGATTTTGTTAATACTTTAAACTTAGATGCATTTAAAAATGATCTTGTGTCAATACACTCAGCATTATACATTCACTGTAATACATAGTTGCTTAATTTCCCCAATAAATAGCCTATGTGAATGACCAACCTTTCAAAGTTCTGTCATTTGACTGCTATATGAATCAAATGAGATGTGCTCTACTTATCTGAAGACTACTTACCCTAGAATAAACTTAATTATACTACAATTATAATGATTTCTTAATACCTGCCAAACTTTACACCTTCTCTGAATGTTTTACTTGACTACTTCCAATCCGAAACCCTTTTGTATCTTGTGATGTCTTCTCAGTACAAGCTTACACACTGTATTCGTTATGCAATGCCCTCAAAATTCAACATATACGAAATTACATGAAATTCTTCAAGTAGGGATGCAATTTTCGACTGCTAACTTTGAATGTAAAAATAACTGTGGTTGTCCTGTGAATATGACTGATTAGCTAGTTAATGATCTCAAGATATCATGTTTATGTTGTCCGGTTGTGTGTGTGGGTGTGTGTGTTGTCATGCTTATCTCACAATGAAAGTTAGTTAATTGAGTAGTTACCGCAACGGTGTCTCCAAATTTGACATATTGACCTTTTTTATTTTTGACATTTAATCAATCACTGAGGCGGACATTTCCGCATCATAAAACCAAAGTGTCATTTCACTTTGATGATAAACGTTAGAATAAAAGAAGAAAGAGAACAATACCAACCGGTATTAACAACAAAAGACTTGAACTGTGTATTCAAAACACAATATTGAAAATAACAACGGTGATTTAAACAGGAAGTTGAAAGGTAAACATTTACCTTATATCGGTTTATGAAAACCTCCCCATTGTGTTGTTATTTGATTATATGTATGTGTGTGTCTTGGCACATAAACACACACACACACACTCACAGATGTCAAGTTAACTTTCACGCTTTCACACCTTTTTATTCTTGACCAGCATAAACGGAATAGGCGACCATGTTTTCAATAATGTTTACATAAGAAAACAATTGAATACCACCACTCTTTCTCCTCTTAGCCTTATCGTAAACATCTTCTGTGTATTTTCTGCTGTTCATTTCTCCAATGTGACAACAATGGGCGCTTATTTTGTAGATAAATAAATATACACAGGGAAGAGAATACACCGACTCTTCAAAAAAAAGAAAGGATAAGGGTTGATAATACAAGGTGATTTTATCACCAAGATTGTTATTCACTCCAGCAAATAAAACATTAAAAAATTTTTGTTTATTTTTGATATTTTCTCCTCATCTATGCCCTAAAATGTCTCTATCTCTCTAATCAGCTGACTGTTTTGACGCGAGAATTCCTTTAATTTGTTTCACCATAAACATATAACAAAAAATGTTGACCAAATTTACGTGTTTTGTCAAAATTTATGAAAAAAACATTTGAACGATTTTGTTATTGATGAATAAGTTTGACAAGACTTTGAGCGTCTTACATTATCATACTGAAGAATAGGCGAATATTAATTACAAAAAAGTATTCCAACTGTTCTGATATAAGTTGGAGAACTACTGGAAACCAAGTAGTACTGGAGAGCTGCTTCGTCCTAGTTTCGGATTTTATCAGGAGTACCCGCTTACTGGGCTCGAACCCAGAAGCTTCACGCTATAGAGAAAACTCACAGACTGTTTAGTAGTCATTCAGATGTCTAGTACCCCTTGGTTTTCAATGATTCTATAAATGATATCAGTTCCTGGGCAAACTTGAAACAGGTCAAATCCCTACAAAGTAACTCCTAAAAATTAATCTGATGCTCTCTGGTGACTGTCTTCAGGACGAATTTGACTGGAGTTCTAGTGACAAGTGACCAGTGGAATGCATACGGTTGTGTGTGAGGATAAGTACTTGCTGATGACATTGGCTAGTGGTGGTCATGCTAAAATCACAAATTAGTAGAAGTTGAAATTTATTGAGTGGCCACTGAGTCAGGTCCTGATGGCTAAATTGTCCTACGAGTTTGCCTTTTAACCGAAAGTTCCTAGGTTCGACCCCTGGTGGTAGGTGTGTACTACCTAGGAGTCTTGAAATGGGATGAAACGGTTGTCCACTACTCCCTGGTTGTCAATGGTTCTCTCTCTCTCTCAAACCTGAAATAAATCAAATCTCTATAGACTTACTCTATAGAATAAGTATTTATTAAATGCTTTCGTGTATTAGTTTTGTTGAAAAACATAGAATGTAATATTGAGACACACTCACTGGTAGTTTTAGTCAAATCACTGGAACATTAGGGAAACGTAGGTAGTCAGAAACCATTACATCTTATCATAATTTGCTTATAAAATATTAGTGAATTAATTTCACTTCTGAAATTTAGCTTTATATGTCCAAGTATTACCTAAATTTCAGCAGTCGTTATATAATGTATTTTGCTACTGTGGGACTACCTTGTGAGACGATCACCACCCACTAAATTATAAATGTTTTCAAAACTTGTATATCACTTGGTATTAACTTGAAATCTAGTTCAAAATATTTAGATTCACTTTAGTAATTATTATTCATCTACTGGTAGGCAGCAATTTTGATTATATTACTCATTAGATATTCATTTCGACTTCTCATCAACGTTTCTGGGTTTTTTATATTCCTTTAGGTTCCCAGTGGAACATAGGTTGGCTTCAAGCGAAAGGTTTGAAGTTTCGGTAACAATGGTGTTTATTTTTTACGAGATGGGGTTGCTAGCCTCATACCAAATGTTTCCTCTTTACTAGTCTTATTATTGACTTAGCGAGGTAAAGCAGTGAGCGTGTGGTCTGAGATCAAACCCCGGACCTCATGCGTAATTGGCGAGTATTCCACTGCTGTGCTACCGACGCACATTTCTAGGCATAGAGATGTTTTAATGTTATCATTACTTTGTTGTGAAAAAGATACAGTCGATCTTAATGTTGAAATTGCGTATCAGTTTTAAAAAAGGAATCAAGATTATGTTAAATAAAAGTCTCTGGGTCTTTGCATTTTTTCAATAACTTAATAATTCCCATTGTTGCATTAAGAACACAATATTCAGCGAAGAGTCTCTTTTCAACGACGAATTTATTATCAAGCTGTACAATCGTATATGTATATGGTTTTTAAGAAATTATACCCAGTGAGGGAATTAGGTCAAAGGTGTGAATACATGAAGTGCTATTAAAATATTTGTGATTATAATCATGCTTTAATGTCAAGTGGCAAAATAATTAATGTCATATATAGAATAATACATAAAGTGTATAGATTTTGGAAAGGGGTACATAATTATAAGATTAGTAGACGAATATAAAATGTTACATAACATGGTGTGAAATTTGATAAGATAGAATTCAATATTGTAAAGATAGAAAATATAAAAATTAACAATTTTGGGTTTGAAATGGCAAGTGAGTCAAGTGGAAAAGATTCAGAGTGAGAATTGTAATGATAATAATGGATGATTAGTAAAAATCCGAATAAATCTGGTGAAGAAGCTGCGGCTTACACAGCGAAACGTTCAGAAAAATCTTGTTCTGATTTTCTTAACACTCTGGAATGATTGCATGGAGGATTTAATCACGAGCTGACATCAGTTAGAGAACCACTGGAAAACCAGTTGGGAGTACTGGACAGTCGTTTCGTCCTAGTTTGGGACTCTTCATCAGCACGCACCCACCGGGATTCGAACCCAGGACCTTCTGGTTACAAGGCGAGCTCGTAGACCATTGCTACTGAAGAGTCCCAAACTAGGACGAAACGACTGTCCAGTACTCCCAAATGGTTTTCCAATGGTTCCCTAACTGATGTCAGCTCATGATTAAATCATCCATGCAATCAAACAAAATCCCTACAAAACCAATACTCTGGGATGAATTTAAATAATTTATAATGGATCAATCTGACTCGGCGCTCAAATAATTCCAGGAAGTTCGTAACACCTACGGTCTGGAAACTTATAATAATTATGATAATAATAAAAATAATCGTAGTAATAAGGAAAAAGTACATAGAATAACTAAATAAACAAAATAAATAAGTGTCTATCCCTCTACGGTCAAGGTAGAAGTAGGGATCGTACACACTTCTTTTGTGTACTAATGTCTGGCTTAAAGTGATGAATGGCCAAGGCCTCAGGTGTCTTTAGAAGTCTGTAACGAAGAAAACGCGGGAAGTTAGCATGGATTCTATATATGATCTTGAAATCATGGTCAGGGTTGACAGGGTGACAGAAGTCGATCAGGTGTTCCAGAATAGAGCCTCTCACACACTTCCTTTCTCTCTTGTGAAACCACGCAGCTGGAATATGTTCTCGTATCCGTGCGGAAAGTGTACTCTGACTACGGGCAATGTACCTTGTTCCACAAGAGGAGCAGTTGAACTGATAGATGCACATGGAGGTGGCCAAACGGGGAAGCTTACCTTTTACAGAGGTAGAGAACAACTTCCGGCTAGTGGACGTCATATGCAATTTTGCTGCAAAGAACGTCTTACTGACTAATTTAGAGAGATGATTTTTGAGCATATCTGAAGTATGATCACCTTTGAATTCTAAGTTCTGAGTCGGTGACCAGTTTAGACTGCTTATCTTTCATGTTGCTGTCAATAAATCGGATAGGGTAACCGTTTTCTTCGAGCGTGTAGTTCTGATTGTGTTGACTCACAACTTGACTTCTTAAAAGCCATGCTAGCAGAAAATGATTACCTTAACCACTGAATATTGTATTCTTAATATAGAAGTCTGTCAGTCGCTCTATATCTCTTGCTTCATTAATGAACTTGTGAAGACTAATCACAGATGAAATCCTTTGAATTAATTAGTGTAAAAAATACCTTATTTATATATTATAATCACTTTCTTGTAAATTCACTCTAATTCTTAGGACATTATCGTACTACTCATCAGAATACTGAGTTCTTAGGATGACCTCAAGTAAGATAGACTCTCTCATGAAAATAAAATGAAGACATCAGATAAGTAATCATGTTCCTGATCATATAGAGAGTTCTGAACTGTGTCTATTTTCTTTTCATTTACACATAAATTACTACAGGTTCAGAGTTCCTAAAATTATTGTGATCCACAGTATTGGTACATCTTTTCAAATAATAGACAAGAATTTTGACTTAGTGTGTGAATAGTCACTTTGACAGCTTTCATATAACACGAAAAATTCAAAGAGGAAAGTGCAGATTGCTCAGTTGAGATCATTAGTTCAAAAAGGGTAAGATGACAATTCTAAAAATTTTTCTGATTTCACGTTTCAGAAAGTGTTTGATTACGAATGTATTAGGATACTAAGAGAATATTAAGATATGTAACTGTGAATTTTTCTATTGGACGACTCTTCAGAGAAAATCGTACAACTGGACATATTATTCTATGCGATATCATACGTTGTGTTCTCTTAGCTGGTCGGTGTAATTGCGAAGATTTCATCGTCGTCCAAGACAAGATCACCCTTAAGCACAGGTTTTAGTGTAAAATGAACTCTTTTAGATTCTCCAAGACGGGTGCAATTGTATCTCCTGGCTACCATTACGTGACTGGTTGTTAATTCACGTCTCTACTGATCATTTTTATTAACTTGGAATTTCAAATTCCTTGCTGGGTGAATAAATTTTTATTAACTGGTAAATTTCGTCTATAATAATTTGTTCGTTAATCTCTGACTGATTCACTTGAGTACCAGGCTTTTAGGAATTCTCTGGCACTTTTCGTGTTTACTCTGTTAAAAATTTCAACATTATCCAAGTCAAATTGTTGTTTGTAATTATCTATATGCGTGTGCGTCAGTGGTATAGCGGTTAGGATGCTCGCCGACCATGCACATGGTCCGGGGTTCGATCCCCTACCGACGCACTCCTTTGCCTCACTGAGCCAGAACTAATGCTGGTAAAGAGGAAAGGTTGGGCATGAGGCTAGCAACTCCATCCTGTAAAAATAAAACATTGCTACAGAAACTTCAAGCCACTGGCTTGAAGCCCTATGTTCCACTGGGGAACGTGAAGGAAAAATTTATTAATTAATTATCTATATGCATTGATGATTCTTTACTGCCATCTGATCTTCAGTAGAGAGCCAGCGAAGACAGTTGTTTTTTGATAAAGGTCTGCAACAGGCTGTTGGAAATATTCTTTGTGACCCGCCCGCCAAGTTTCTGATCTGTATAGAAGAACTGATTGACTTGACGTTTGTATTGAAAATCCGAATTTTTATACAAACGTTTATTTTCTGTAGCAATATAAAACACAACAAACACAACATTCAGTAAAGCACTAATTTAACTTAACAAATATGACTGGAAAATTTCATTGGACAATATATTTTCACTTGCCAAAAATTTAAAATAACCACTACAACTCTACAAGTAATAATGTAAATATTAGATAAAATTACAAAACTAAGAAATGTATAAAGAGATCGTAGTAATTAAATAAAAAAAGTTTTAACACTTAAGGTTTTTTAAATGCATGTTAACTCACTTTAACAAAACTATATTATAAACACTTAGTCTTAATCACAACTTATTATGGTACTGTATTGCACTTCTTCCTCTGCAAATTTGAAGAAGGAGTATTTTGCATGTAGATTTAATGACACGTAGAATAGTCGTGGATTATGCGTCAGACTGTGGGAAACGAGAAGACAGGAATATCCTGGACCGATGGGAAGAACCTAGAAGACCTGGATTTCGCGGATGACTTATGTTTGATGTCACACACAATCGAAGACTTACATACGAAAACCGACAAACTGGTCGAAGAAGCAGCAAAGACAGGACTCCAGGTAAACATAGACAAGACGGAGGTTATGAAAATAACCAACCAACAACAGCAACAACATCCAACGTCAATCACCATCAACGGGAGGGATTTGAAAGAGGTCACTTCATTCACTCACTTATCTAGGGAGCATTGTCTCAACTACACGCAGTCGGAACGGACGAGGATGTCAAATCGAGCGAGAATCGGGAAGGCGAGAAACACATTCATCAACCTGAAACCAATCTGGAAATCTTCGTCACTCAGCATCACCAACAAAATTCGGATTTTCAATACAAACGTAAAGTCAGTTCTTCTATACGGATCAGAAAATTGGCGGGCGGGTCACAAAGAATATTTCCAAAAGGCTGCAGACCTTTATTAACAACTGTCTTCGCTCAATAGTGAAGATCAGATGGCCGGAAAGAACCATCAACAAGGAATTATGGGATCAAACAAAGCAAGAACCGATCGCCCAACAAATATGCAGGAGAAAGTGGAGATGGATCGGACACTCGCTGAGGAGACCGCTGGGTGACATCGCGCGCCAAGCCCTCGAGTGGAACCCGAAAGGGAAGCGGCGTGTGGGACGTCGGTGCAAGAGTGACATGGAGGAGATCGTATGCAGAGGAGTTGAAAGAATATGGATTAACATGGATGCAGGCGAAAAGTATAGCAGAAGACAGAAGAAAATGGAGACGTGCAGTTGAAGCCCTATGTTCCACTAGGAACCCAAGGGAGCAATAATAATAAGAAGAAGAATAGTCGTGATTCTTTAACTAGATTTGTCAGTCCAAATTCGTTTGTTATGTTATCATTATGATTCCCTTCGATTCCGAATGGAATATACGGTTTCATAAACACATCTCCATTTCAACCAGTTCTATTCAATCCTCTTCAACTCTCTCCAAGATTTCATATAAGCACTCATCTCCTCCTCACACGATCTCCTCCATGTCACCTAAGAACCTACACCCGACTCGTTATCTCCCATCTGGATTCCATTCGAGCTATAGTTTGGTGTGTAATTATCACCCAGCGATTTCCTCTGCGTGTGTCCATCTCTACCTCCATTTTCTCCAGGATATCTGTTGAGTAGTGGTTTCTTGATTTGTTCGTTCGCCTAGTTTCTTTCTCGTTGCCAAATCCTTTCGGTTTTCCATGTGGTCTTCAGTATGGAGTGAAGTTGGAAAGCTGTTGATAAGTATGTGTATAGTGGCTTAACAGAAATGCTTTCATGTGAGGTGAGCATGAATTTTCTGACTGGAATAGAAGCAGTGACTGAATTAACAATAATGTTGTAAGAACTACGGATTTACACTACTTTATTATTCATATTTCCTTTAATTCCTAGAGGGCTTCAGCCGAGCGACTCCATTGCGTTCGGTTTTCTGCCAACGTTTTCACCCCTCTCCGAGTCTGCCCACATGCTTTCATCTCCTCTTCACATCACCTCCTCCAAGTCACCTCACCCTTGCACCGACGACCAACTCGCCGCTTCCCTTTCAGCGTCCACTCGACCATTGGCTTGTTTAGGGATGTCATTTGATGGTTTGTTTCCTCAGAGTATGGCCAATCCACCTCCATTTCTTCCTGCATATTTGTTGCACAATCGGCTCGTGATGGGTTGGTTCGCTCATCGCCAGAGATACCTCCCTGGTGCTGATCTCTTCTGGCCGGCCATCTCATCTTGAGTAGTATTGAGCGGAGACAGCTGTTGATGAAGGTCTGTAGTTTGTTTGAGATGCTCTTTACGACGCGCAGTGCAAGTCTCTGACCCGTATGGTAAGTAGCACTGACTTCACATTGGAGTTGAAAATCCGGATCTTATGTTTAATGCTGAGTCAGTGCTGTTGACGGCCACACAGACTTGAGAGTAGTGAAAGCTTGTCTTGCTTTCCCGATCCTCATTTTCATATTCTCATTAGTTTTGTCCACCTGTAGTTGAAGCTATGTTTCCCAGGTTGGTAGATAAAGGAGGTTGTTTCTTTCAGATTTCTCCCATTTATTCTGATTGTTGTCTGTCGATGTTGCTGTTGGTGCTGTTCAGGAATCTTCATCACCTCTGTTTTCTTTATGTTCACCTGAAGTGAGGTCTTATCTTCGATGCTTCTTCTTATATCGCCAACTTGTTGCTTTGGTGAAAACACAAGGTAACTAAATTTGATTCGCATAATAACCGACACAGAAACTACAACCTTTTTCGTTTTCATTTTATCTTTTGAAAAAAAGAACACATCCCGTAGCATTTTGGCCTAGGCTGTTTAAAAGCATAAAGGCTAAACATAGAAAACATAAAATTACTGCTTATCTGCTAATTTTGCATAAACACTGTCATGTCAGCATTTTTTCAAATATACGTAGGCATATTTACGCTATGTATATATATATATATATATATATATATATATATATATATATATATATATATTGATTTATTCTTTTGGCGCCTAAGTGTCTAGCATTTTACTGCAACAGACAATAAATAGGCTTAATAGCTATTTTGTTATTGGACAATCAGTGGACTGTGGCAATGTTTGACAAAATTATAATTTGTAGACAAGTAGGCCGTTTTTACAAGTTTAACGGGAAAATATTTTCGGTATGGCTATACGTAATTGAGAGGCAAGTTTCCAAACATTAGAATTATTTGCCTTGTTTCACTATTGTAAACTTAATCGTTGTCTTTTCTTCTTCTTTTGTATTGCGTAAGCAGTTATTCTTCACAATTCTATGCAGCTTTTAGACCAATTGAACATAATTCTATTATTGAATGGACTAGTAGATTGGTGAAATTATTTATGACTTAGATAACGAAATATCTTTTTTACCAGAAAGGAATATTCTCATGTGATGTGAATGAAGAAGTTAGAAAAAAGCGAAAGTTAGTCGATGAGGTTGTGGAGCAGCTGCATCGATTGAGATGACTAGGGCGTGTGTTAATCATGCTGAGCTGTCGGCCTTCTTCACGATCAATTTTAGCTGACACACAGAGTCAGGTTGGTAAAGAGGCTACTGGTAGTCAAACCGAAACATTGAATCACTTCATAGAATTTCTAACAGTTGGTTTGAACAATCCATATGGGGAGGCGTGAACTGTCTGACTGGGGTCTTGGAGATTCTAAGAACCCAGTGGCGCAGATGAATTCGCTCTTTATGATCTCTATTGTTTTTCCATGTTACTGCTTTTTTTTCAAGCAAATTTCTGTTTATTATCGTTCTTTTGAATCGCACATTTTCCCCTCATCCGTCTTCTTTTGTGTGCTACATGGAGTTTGGCAACTCGAAGCGCTGCACTTCTGTGCAAAGTTCTATATTGAAATAAGTCAGCCAATAAGTCATTCAGTCAGAAGGAAGAATCCAAAATCTCTCTGACTTCACATTGGAGTTGAAAATCCCAATCTTATTTTGGATGCTGAGTGCTGTTGATCTCCACACAGACTTGAGGGTAATAAGAGCTTGTCTCGTTTCCCCGATCCTCGCTTTGATATCCTCATCAGTTCAGTCCGCTTGTAGTTGAGACAATGCTTCCCAGGTAGGTGAAAGAGGTTGCCTCTTTCAGATTCTCCCATTTATGCTCCCTAATTGTTGTCTGTTTCTGTTGGCCGGGAATCTTCATCAACTGTGTTTTCTCTGTGTTCACATGAAAGGAGGTCTTATCTTCGATGCTTATTCACTTACATATCTCCCAGTTTGTGGGAAATCAGACAAATATTATCGGCGAAGTTCAGATCCTCCACGTTTTTTGCGTAGGTCCATTTTATGCTCTATGTTCCTCAAGGAATTACAGGAAACTATAATATAATAATAATTCTCCGATGCTAAAAGCTATAATATTTATCGTTATTCCGACCTATCTATGCATTATCGATAACGATGTATCAAAAATTAAGGAATCTCTCTCATAAATAACAACTGGATAGCGATCAATGCGCTGTTTTCATTTTTAATTCTGGAATACTTTCAACTCAAATGGAATAATTTACTCATGATCCAGAGTATTATGTGGTATTTATTTAACTGATCGAAGTTCGTGGTGAAATTTTTTTCTAATTGTTGAGTTCATCACCCGAAGTGTAGATGATTACTGAAAATTCCTTGACTACGTAATTCACATTTTTTCGTCAGTAGTTTACTTTGAAAGAAAATACAACAACAAAAGGATTTATTCATCAGCTGAGATTAGTTAGAGACCATTGAAAAACCAGTTGGGAGTACTAAACAGCTACTTCGTCCTCCCTCTCTGAGACTCTTCAAAGGTAAGCACCAACCGACACGGGTAGAACCTTCTAGTTACAAGGACAGCTCGCAGAACAGTGAGTCACTGGGACTCGATCCAATGGTTCATGAATTTCAACTTCTACCTCTATCCGATGTCAGTTCATCGTGAAATCCTGGAACTAAAAAAATCCCTGGAAACCAACACTTGAATATCAATGAGATGCTGATTAACAACTGATCCTATTCAGGTACGTAGTTATCTGGGTTCCAGTGGGAATTTGTGACAAGTAGGGCACAGCAGGTTGGATGTGAGGATAAATACTCGCCGAAGACATCGGCTAGGGGTCGCGCTATATCGTGAATCGGCAGAAGTTAGAATCCATGGATCAATGGATTGGGTCCCAGTGGCTCAATGGTATACGAGCTCGCCTTGTAACCAGAAGGTCCTGGGTTCGAACCCTGGTGAGTTCGTACTGGTGAAGAGTTCCAAACTGGGACGAAACAGCTGTCCAGTACTCCTAGGTTATTTAATGGTTCTCTAACTGATGTCAGTTCATGCTGAAACCTGTAACCAATCAATCAAATCCCTAAAAACCAACACTTGTAAAGGATTTTACTTTATAGTCAAATTTTGAGTAGTAGTTGAAAGTTACTACAAGTTTTAACAAATGGTATGTGTAACGATCTCCAGATAGTTTACCTCAGTTTTGCGGATGCCTTGGAATACAGTTTCTATTCAGTCTGTTAACTAATTTATTTTATTATCAACACAATTAACTGGTGTTTAAAGTGCTCAAGTCACACTACCTATTTAACAAAACATTACTGCATTTATATTCAAGTATTGGTCTGTAGGGATTTGGCTGATTGGTTACAGGACTTCATCATGAGCTGACATTGGTTAGAGAACCATTGGAAAATCACCAGGGAGTACTGGACAGCTGTTTCGTCACACTAGTTTGGGACTCTTTAGCAGTACGCACCCACCAACAGCGTGCGAACCCAGGACCTCCAAGACTATTAAGCCACTGGGACTCGATCCAATGGCCAGTCGATGAATTCTAACTTCTGCCAATTCACAATATTTCGCGACGGCTAGCCAATATCTTTGGCGAGTATTTGTCCTGACACTCGACCTGGTGCACTCTATTGGTCACGACTTCTCACTAGAACTTCAGGTAACTACCTACCTGGATAGGGCCAGTCGCTAGTGAGCATCTCATTGATATCCAACGTTTTAAGAATGATAAAAAAATTTTCAAGTTTGACGGAGAATTCAGATCACAACTTGGAGGAAGATTGGAAACCAGGAGAAAGTGCAGAATGGCTGTTTCGTCCCAGCTTGGAACTCTTTGTGAGTAGGCATCCACTAGGGTTCAAACCAAAGACCTTTCAGTTACAAGGCGAGCTCAGAGACCATTTAGCCATTGGGATCCGCCCTAGTGGCCAGCAAATACCAAGTTGACAACAAAACATGTAGTTCAGCGAAGAGTCTGTCTTCGGAGGCAAATTCGTTCACTTAGCTGCACATTCGCAATTGTATCTAATTATTTTTGTATGTGTGTACATCCGATTTGTTCAATAAGAATAAAAAATAAGTTAGGGCTATTGTTGTCAAGACATTTCAAAAATGTGATGATTAGTCAAATTGTAACTGGGGGGAGGTAGGTAGGTGAAGTCTGGGAAAAGGGTAGTGGTAATGCGTTGTCAAAAAACAGTTATTGAGGTGAATCAATACATATAAGGAGTTGAATAAGCGCAATACAGTTACGTAATATGATGAACAGTTTAATAAGTGAGTTGTGATTAGGATGCACAGATGCTATGAGGAATTAGAAAAGAAAAAGACTGTACAGCTGAGTAAAATGAATTCGCTGAATTACGTGTTTTGTTTTCATTAATGTGTGGATAGGGATTATTCACACATGAAGGCAATTCCAAGTTCTACCAATTCATGATTTTAGTGCAACTACCAACCCATACACTCAATGCCTATTTATCCTCACTTTCGACCTGGTAAACTCACTGGTCACGACTTCTCACTAGAACTTCAAGCAAATTCGTCCTGTGAGGTATTCCCTAGCAAGTATCAGATTAATTTTCATGAGTTAGTTTGTAGATATGTAATGACGAGTCGTTATCAGTTTATTATTTTAGATATAAACTTAGTGAACTATCTTTTGATGTGTTTGCAGTTCCTCAGCTGGTTAATTTAATTGCGAAGCTTCCCTTATCTTATGAAACAACATCTTAAGCGTTTACTTTGAGGCTAACTAAATCACACAGGCCAGAGAACACAACCATATAAGAGACCCTCACCTAAGCTACAAATCTTTTCCACTCTTTCAAGGACTTCCGGTCTGTTCGATAGTAACATTATGATAATTTTACTCTTTAATCAGAAATCAACGAAGTTTATTCAATATGATTTTCATACAGAATGCTAGGTTAGTGATATATATATATATATATATATATATATACAAGAAACTTAACCCTAAGTTCCCATTATTTACGAAGACGCTGCGAACCGATAACTACTATGTACATTTCTCGGCTCCAACTCCAAAACACCAGTACTTGTTAGAAAGTTATGTTGTTTGGCAATTAAAGACTAGATAGTTACAAGTCCATAAACAAATGTTTACAAGTAAATACAGCGTACTTTTATTCATATTCTTTCGTCTTCTCCCAACTTGTACACGATTGAAGCATTCGCGCCTTCGAGTTGCCCACCAATGGCTACCAAGGTCAATAAACAAACGTTCAATGTTCGCGTCCATTGACAATATATTTTCGATAAAAAATTTAGTATTCTTCTTATATATATATATATATACATATTAAATATTTTCTCACTCATTTTTTTGTTTTGGTTTCTTCAGAGGAAAAAATTCAGTCACTAAGAAAACAAGATATTTCGCAATTTTAAATTTTGGATTCAATTTCAAGATGTTTATCAATCACGATGTCTGTAATTTATCAAGTGACTCTAACTTACTAAGTGCACAAAGTAATGAACAACTATTGATGGCAATAAATAAATTAGGATGTTCATGGTCATCTAGTAATATTGATTCTAGTAATTGTAACAGTTGTAATAACTATAATTCATCATGTTTTACCCCGTGGTTATCATCTACAACTATGCCGTACGATCGACCTTACAGACTACCAGAAACAGATCGTCTTGAAGATATGCAGTTACTTCAGTCGGTGAAAAAGCTAAATGTACTCCAGGATAATGCCCTTGATAACAAGACTAGTAATCCACTTGACTATTCATTACATTCACAAATAAATGAACATCATTCTTCTGCATTCACTACGCTTATTTCACCAAGTCTACCACAAACAAAGCATAACTTTAGTCGTATTCCGAACATTCGTGAAAATAATGACTGTGATTTATCATTCCCTTGGACATTGAATTATGATGTCGAGTCGAAAAATTGTATGTCTAACATCGAAGCTAATAGTGGACGTTCATTAAAGCGTAAGTATTCAGAAAGTTCATCAAATATAACTAGAAAATATTCTCAAAAATATATGAGAAGTGAGTTTAACAAGACGGTGGTTTCTACCGATGATAATAATAATGGTAAGGATACTGTCAACAAAAATACTATCAGCAACAGTAGTCAGCTGAATAATTCAAACCACTCGCCAACTAGTGAAATTACAAACTCAGCCTCTCCTATGATTAAAAATTTTGCTGATAAAAGTTTAAATTCATCAGGGAGAAAAAAGTTCAAATCAGATAAAGACATTCAACTGAATAACACTAAATCTATGAATACACCAACATCAAGTACAGCTGTCCCGTCAAGTATGATAGCTAACACAGGTATAAATTGTTCAAGTGATGTTAGTATAAATGACAGTGATAACAAAAGTGGAAATAAAAGTGGTACAGTTACTACAGCAGCATATAAGTATTTAACATGGCGTGAAAAAGATCGTCGACGAAGATTTCGTGAAGAATGGAAACACCTATGGCTTGTTATACCCCATGGACTCTATGAGGTAAGATTTAATTGAGTTTTACTCATCTTTCTTAGAATTTTATTGGTGATTTGTATTCCGAAACTTTAAAACTCCTTAAGCTGTAAACCTTTGAATGAAAGTTAATTAATTCTGCGCTGAAAGACAATCAATGTTTATGCATTCTCATCGAAAATATTGTTTTATCTCTCTTCTGTTAATTCAGGCTTTTAATACACAAATGGTAATTATCACCTTTTTGTAGGTAAACTAATTTAACTAACTTTAAAGTCTTCTATGTAGCTTCAGTGTTATCTACCACAGAAATTCCACACTGATCTATTTATTAACTACGAGGATGAAGTTATAAAATACCATCGTAATTAGTGCATTAGAACTCTGTGTAGGCGTTTATTTTTTCAAATCAATTGAGATTCCACAAAGAAACATAACATAATTAGCCTAATGAACACTTTGGTATGTAAGAAGTCAAGCAATTAGTTATTTTTTCGAGAATAAGATATTTACACTCAGTAATATTCAACTCTTAGACAGGTAGTTTTTTCCATTGTGAGACACTAACATATTGGTGAGTTAACATATTACCTTTATCAGTCTTTGCCTAAATCTGTAGAACAATACTCTAAGAGAGAGAGAGAGAGGGAGAGAGACAGAGAATCACCTTTTACGAATAACTCTCTCAGAATTGGCTGGTGCAGCAGTAGAATACTCGTCAACCAAGACAAGAGTGGTTCACGATTCGATGACTGACCGATGAACTGCTAAACCTCACTTAACCGGGTAGTAAGGCTGTTAAAAAGAGGAGGTTGAGCATGAGATTTGAAACTCCCCTCCCCCACCCTAAAAAATAAAACTATTACCATACTGAAACTTCAAAGTTCAAACTTGAATCCCTGTGTTCCAATGGGAACTCAGGGGAATAAAATAATAATAATAATTATTATTCCCTTGGGTTCCTAGTGGGACATTGGGCTTCAGTTGCACGTCTCCACTTGCTTCTGTCTTCTGCTGTTTTTTCACCTCCATCCATGTTAGTCCACACTGTTTCAACTACTCTTCACACTATCTCCTCCATGTCACACTTGGACCGATGACCCACTCGCCGCTTCCCATTCTGTCGGGTTCCACTCAAGCGATGGCATGACGCGCGCGCGATGTCACCCAGTGGCCTCATCAGCGAGCGAGTGTCCAATCCATCTCAGTACACTTTCTCCTGCATATATGTTGGTTGGCGATTGCTTCTTGTTTGGTTTGTTCCCATAGCTAGTTTCTTGTTGTTGATTCTTTTCGGCCCGGTCATCTGATCTTCAGTACAGAGCCAGCGAAGACGGTTGTTGGTTGATGAAGCTCCGGTCTGCAACAGGCTTTTGGAAATATTCTTTGTGACCCGCCCGCCAAGTTTCTGATCCGTATAGAAGAGCTGACTGACTTGACGCTGTTTGTATTGAAAATCCGACCGAATTTTGTTGTTGATGCTGAGTTGAGTGACGAAGATTTCCAGATTGTTGTAATACCTCTAGAATTATTTGGTTTACTATAATTACGTCAAACTTTACAGAGTTAGGTTGTTCAAGCAATCTGCGAATCAGAATGGTGAATATACTCTATCTTGATAACAATCATAAATACAGGCGTATTAACGCATTCACACTAAATAAGCATACATGAATTAATTGTATAAAAGTTGATTCTGAATTTTCCGTTGATTGAGTGAACTGAAGTAATCAGACACTGTTGATATTTCCCAGTACGGACGATTCGATGATGTTTGAGGAGTAATTACTTGAAGGAATTACTTATTATTACTTCACTTCTTTAAGTTCCGACTAAGATATAGGGTTTCAAGCTTCAGCTATGAAATTTTTCTAGGTGGGGTTGTTCACCTCTTTAATACCGGCTTAGAGAGGTTTAGGAGTAAGTCAGTGGGGGGGGGGGCTGAACCTCAGATCACGTTCATGGTTGTGGAGCGTTCTACCACTGAATCAACGATGTTGACTGGTAACATAATCCAGGCTGTCCACTTTGCCCTATTTGCAGCACATCAACTGGACGTACCTGGATTCGCAGCGAATAATGTCGTTCCTAGTGATAGTAGAACCCTCTACTTCTCATCTTAAATGCCAAAGCATTATTCACTAGACCACTTGAGCTGTATGAGGCACTTCTTGTGCAACCAGTAAATTTTTATTTTCCCCGTCAACTAACTATATCTGAAATGATCAACGAAATGCATATCCTGGATTCCAGTGCTAGTCACCATCTATCAGATTACTTCAAGCACAAATGTGAAACATTTTAAGCGCCAAGTAATCCAAAACGGGAAACTTACGGAAGCCTTCGAAGTGAGGACGGGAGTAAGGTAAGGCTGTCTACTATCGCCAATGATTTTCCTGATTACAGTGGATTGGATAATGCGACCGACAGCGAGTCGGGCAATGAGGAAACAGGCATAAAATGGACTAACACAAAAAAATTGGAGGACCTGGACTTCGCCGATGATATACATATGCCTCATTTGCCACAAATTGGAAGGTATGCAAGTGAAAAGCAACAAGTTGGCGATGTAAGAAGAAGCATCGAAGATAAGACCTCACTTCAGCTGAACATAAAGAAAACAGAGGTGATGAAGATTCCTGGCCAACACCAACAGCAAAATCAACAGACAACAATCAGAATAAATGGGAGAAATCTGAAAGAAACAACCTCTTTCACCTACGTATCTGGGAAGCATACCTTCAACTACAGGTGGACAAAACTAATGAGAATATGAAAATGAGGATCGGGAAAGCAAGACAAGCTTTCACTACTCTCAAGTCCATGTGGCCGTCAACAGCACTGACTCAGCATTAAACATAAGATCCGGATTTTCAACTCCAATGTGAAGTCAGTGCTACTTACCATACGGGTCAGAGACTTGCACTGCGCGTCGTAAAGAGCATCTCAAACAAACTAAAGACCTTCACTAACAGCTGTCTTCGCTCAATACTACTCAAGATCAGATGGCCGGCCAGAAGAGATCAGCACCAGGGAGGTATCTCTGGCGATGAGCGAACCAACCCATCACGATCCAATTGTGTCACAAATATGCAGGAAGAAATGGAGGTGGATTGGCCATACTATGAGGAAACAAACCATCAAGTGACATCCCTAAACAAGCCATTGGTCGAGTGGACGCTGAAAGGGAAGCTACGAGTTGGTCGTCGGTGCAAGGGTGAGGTGACTTGGAGGAGGTGATGTGAAGAGGAGATGAAAGCATGTGGGCAGAGTTGGAGCCAGGTGAAAACACTGGTGGAGAACAGAACGCAATGGAGTCGCTCGGCTGAAGCCCTCTAGGAATTAAAGAAAATAACAATAATAAAATAATAATTTTGAGTACCAATGCCTATCATATCATCCTCCCTTTGAAGAGTATCTGCATTAACTCAGCCTTTATAAAGCAGAGCTATTTAAAGGCTTGTTTATTCACAATTATTATTATTATTGTAAATAACTGTTAGGATAGGCGGATACAACTAATTACAATCGTCTTTTCTATAGAAATGTCAGGATTATCATTTCACAGTATAAGTCAGTGTCAATTTTTTTTATTACTCACTATTAATTTGTAAAACAAAAAAACTTTCTTTATCCCTTAAAGAAAATCACACACACACACAAACATACGGAGATACACACGCGAAAGCATACAGACATGTATAAAAGCGAAAAACACGCATCATTTATTACGGTTGATGGATAGCTATCATTATTATTATTATTACTACTACTATGATTAATATTACTATTATTATCTTTTAACTGTCTCTTGAAATTTCCCTATAAATCTTAGGATATGCTTATGCTTTATTCTTCTTTTGCCTGTATATGTGTTCGTATGCCAAATTAAAGGGAAACAGGGGAAGATAGATACAGACTCACTTCACCTGACTTTATTTCTTCTCTTCCAATGATAGCTGGTTTAACCCAATTTCGTTGCTACAAAAATAAAAACGTGTACTAGATACTTTTACATGCCGAACAGAGATGAACAAGCGTGTAGCCAGAGTGTTAAGCTTTCATAAATTGCGATAAATTTTGAAGTAAAACGAAAAGAAAGAGAAATGAAAAGAAAAAGCAATAAAAACTTTACAATTATTGTAGAAAAAAAAAGAAAAGAAACAACAAAATAGCAATTATAGCAGCAGCAAAAGAATAAGAAAATGTGATATAGAGGAAGTAAAACTTGATTGGTAGGAGAGGATAGAACACGAGTAGATTAATAAAAAGGGGATGGAGTTTTATGAAGAAACCCCCTCCTCCTCCCCCCCCCCACCACCAAAACAGAAAACAGGAAAAAAGGAGTAAAGTTTGGGATTGATGTGTTCAGCAAAGAAGTAATTGGGAAAAAAATTGAATTCTTTGACTGCCTTTCAATTTCAGTCTATCTATCTTGTTCTAAATGCAATTCGCATATTATTGACGTTTATTGCTCATTTCGATGTTTGTGATTTATGCTCTGAACACATGTATTTACGCTAGGTGTCAGTATAGAACTTTCTTAACAAGAATATGGACAGAAATTATTTTCTAATAATATGAATGCGTGACGGAATATACACAGTTATTATTACTTCAGTTTATTTATAATCCTCATAAAATGCAACTTCAAATATAATTCATATTCAAGGGTTGGTTTGCTAGGATTCGGCTGATTGATTTCTGGATTTCATCATGAACTGACATCGGTTGGAGGATCATTGGACAGCTAATTCGTCATCCCTGTCTGAGACTCTTCAGCAGTACTCACCCACCAACACGGATCGAACCCAGGACTTTCCAGTTACAAGACCAGCTTGCAGAACAGTAACCCTTTGGAACCCGATCCAATAGTCCATGAATTCCAACCTCTGCCTCTATCCAATGTCAGTTCATCATGAAATCCTGAGACTTATCAAATCCCTGGAAAACAACACTTGAATATCAGTGAGATACTCATTAACGACTGACCCTATTCAGGTACGTAGTTACCTGGGTTCCAGTGGAAATTCGTGACAAGTAGGGTATAGCAGGTTGGGTGCGAGGACAAGTACCCGCTAGCGGTGATATCTGCTAGTGGTTGGCAGAAGTTGGAATTCAGAAACCACTAGACTGGGTCTCACTGGTTTGTTGGTCTACCAGCTGGCCTTGTAACCAGAAGGTCCTGGGTATGACCCCTCGCGGTGGGTACATACTGATGGAGACTCCCAAACTAGTCTGATGAAACACCTAGCTGTCCAATACTCCCTGCAGGTTTTCCAATGGTTCTCTAACCGATATCAGTTCATGCTGAAATCCTGTAACCAATCAATCAATACTTTAATTTTATTAACATTCGAACATATAATTTCACTTTAAAATAAAATTGCTCTCTTGATTAAACACTTCATCTTCTAAAATACAATTAATAATTAATTTAAAAAGAAAATACACTATCAGTATAATTTGTCTATGTGTATCTGAATTACTTCCTCAATGCAAAGAAAGCATCATTGATAACCTACTCGTAAAACTTAATTATTGTAATGATTTATGTATGACAGATTCCGTTCTGCTTTAATACACTGAAATAAATGAAAACAATTATAGTGATTAGGCTAATAAAAAAAAATGCCAAAAAGAGTATGAATACTATCAGACTTCTTGGGGAATTTATTTGTCTAGAGTTTGATATATATTGTTGAAAAGTTACATCCCATGAAATAGTACTTATCTCCCTTCACTCACAATATCAGAATGTGTAAGTCAGAGTGTAGAAAGCTCATTACTTATATGGCATTAATATTGTTTTTTATAAAAAGAAAAGATTAAATGATCCCTTAAATCATCCTTTCTTTTCCTGTCTAAATTCTTAGGATTTTTACAATTTATTTTGGATATTAAAAAAAAAGATATAACAATCATTCTTTTGAATTTCTTCTCTAAAACTTAATCAAATTAATGGAATTGTTTGAGAAATTCATAAATTCATTATATCTGTGTACGAATGTAGTCAGTATTCTAGTATTCTTATTCCTTTGGGTTTCGAGTGAATCATACAGCTACAAAAGAACATCTCTATTTTACTCTCTCTTTTTAGCTGGTTTCCCGATAGCTCTTCTCTTCCCAGGATCTCCTTCATGTCATCCTCTAACCAACTCGTCGTTTCCCGTTCGGGTTCCACTCGAGTTATGTATGACCTGGTGCACGGTCTTTCTTGGTCGTCTCATATCTTGATGATTTCTAAGAAAATATTCCGTCTTACATTCTACATCAAGAAATTAAGACAATCTGGAATAACCCAACCCTTACTCCTACAAGTCGTTAACTATACCTTATTACGCAGGATGTTAAAGGTTGTCAGCAGGGTAAGCAATGTGCCACCTAACCAGCTTGTTAACATTCTGGTTGACAGGCACTTGGACTCATGTGAAAAATGGGCTCAATCCATTTTATCTGACTCACATCCTACCTCTTCATTCACAACTCTCCCCTCGTATCTATCATATCAGGCAGGACCAGAGGCCTATATAGGAAACTATATGCTCGCACTAGTAAGTACAAAAACTCAACCATACCCTACTTGGTTGGCTTGTGTTCTGTGCGATAAAGGAAGTATTAGGCGTGATACCTATAGCTTATTAAATAGTCAGTAGAACAACTGAATCAATTCATATCATTTATAGGTACAACGTTTTCTTTCTTCATTTTTCCTTTTCTATCTTTTTTTCTCTTTTATGTGCTGCTTTGTTTCTTTCTTCTGCTCACGCCAGTAAATATGTTGGCACCTACTTTTCTAACCCCTTCAAACACTCTGTTCAATTTTGGCTTTGCAACCGATATGCCAAGATGTTGTTGTTATAATGAACCGAGATTACCCTTAATCTATGTAGAATTTTATTTATTGTTAATGTACAAACTGAATGCAATACTGTAGTAAAATGCTGAGAATTCCGTTGTGTATAAGAAGTACTGTTTTGGAATAAAACAAATTATTATTATGATGGTGATGTCACCCACTGGTCTCCTTACAGTGTGTCCGTTACACCTACATTTTCTTCAGAATATTCATTCAACAATAGGTTCTTGACTGGTTCATTCCCAGAGTTTCTAGCTACTGATTCTTTCCACAGTTTGCTACCTGATTTTCAGAATGGATTCAGCAAAGGCAGCTGTTGATGGAAGTCTACAGCCTGTTAGAAATGCTTTTCGTGATCCACCAATCTATTTCTTTTTACCCAAATCTGAATCTTGTTCTTTATTCTGAGTGTAGATCTAAACACTGATTTCAGAGTGATGAAGGTGTCTATCTATCTCGTCTTTCTGATTCTGCTTTTGACATCCTTATGTATGTATGCCTGTAGATGGAACGATGATGCCTAAATTGGTGAAACGAGTCACCTCCTTCAAATATCTTTATATCTGCTGTCTTCACTGTCAGCTTGTTGATGTTCACCTGTGGGTCTTCAAATTTGTGTGATATTAAATGTAAACCATTGGTGAAGTAGGGATCTTGTTAGCTCAGCTTATTAATGTCTTGTTTCTCCCCAACAGTCTCCAGCATAATCTAATCCACCACACATGTTTGAGCAGCTTTCTCTAACGCCTATATGCACTTCAAAGACTTCACTGAGTTTTACATTGTGGATCACTTGGCCTGTACTGTTGAATGAGGTTGAAGTAGTTTCCAGATCACTTCGTCGTCAATGACCCTTAGTTTATTCCATACTTACAGTGTTTTTGTAAATGAAATTTACCTCCACAATAATCTTCCAGCTAATTATTACTGATACACAGAATATCAGTAGAAAGTGTGCTTAACAGTAATTAACGTTTATTAATAGAAATGTTACCACAATAGAAAATAGAGTAAGCATATTTTTCCCCTCAATCTCGACTATTTTCTCCCTGTAAACATCATTACACCCATGTAGTACTAATTCTAGATATTCAGCTTATTTTACTAGTGAGAAAATATAATCTTCGAGTATTGGGTATGTGGGGATTTTGTTTGATTGCAGGGAGGATTTCATCATGAGCTGACAACAGTTACAGAATCACTGGAAAACAAGTTGGACTCTTCACCAGTACGCACACCGACACGGATCGAATCCAGGACCCTCTGGTTACAAGGCTAGCAAGCTCGTAGACCATTGAGCCACTGGGACACGATTTAATGGTCCTTGAATTCTAACTTCTCTAACTGATATCCGCTCATGATGAAATCCTCCATGCAATCAAACGAAATCCCTACGAAACCAATACTTGGAAATTAATCTGATGCTCACTAGCGACTGGCCCTATTCAGTCAGTTAACCTGAGGTTCTAGTGAGAAGCCGTGATCAGTAGGGTACAGCTGGTTGAAGATGAGGCAGTAACTTATCGAAGAAGACATTGCGAAATGGTCACGCTATGTCGAGAAAATGTAATGTCATGAAAGCTATACTCAGAATTACAATTAAATTACAAAATGTAGGCTCGTAGTCAATGCCTAACCACACAGTATTGTTGCTTTTCTTTCGGAATCGTTCACAATTGCTATAAGGCAAAAAAAAAGTACCAAAAGTTAAGAACCTTCAAATAGTGTACATATATTGATTTTGACTTGTTTTTAGAGTGGATTCTGTCATTAGCTAACTAATGGAAACCAGAAAAGGAAACAAAATGGACCATAGTTACTGTTCGATTCTAGATATACTTTAGTTTATGTTACGAAAGAATTCCGTATTCAGCCTCGGCATTTAAGTACTTAACGAAACAGACATTTATAAGTTGTTTTGTTTTCCTTGTCATTGTATTAGTGGATCAGTGATGAAGTAGGTTATTTAAACCGTCGAAGGTTGTTCAAAATAACTTTTTTCCTTTAGAGCCTAATATGAACCGATTTAATTTTGAATTTCTCATCACTGTACTGCCAACTAAACTCGAAGTATTTTCACAGTGTAACGTTTCAGAGATATATTCGGTGCCTTTCCGAAATGGTTGTTATCTAGCTATTATGAGAATAAGAAGAATGACCTTATTGATACATTAAGCTTTGATGTACATTCAACAATACTACAATACCCTATTTAGCCCGTACTTTATGTGACAAAGACTCTGTTAGACGTGAAACTTACAAGTTACTATGTAATTAGCACAGTTAATCGACCCTTTCATCGTTCATCTTTCTGTATTTTATGGTGTCACACTTTCTATCATTTAATTGTTACTCTGCTATTTTATTTTAGTTGGTATTACTATTATTACCACAATTTTGTACTTTATGCATATCATCTCCGTATGGCATACAGTATTTTGCTATGTAGCTGCTATAACAATCGTTTTATTACTATTATGTAATGTGTATTTTTAATTTTTTTTTGTCGTTTTTGAGTAAATTAGATGCAATATTGTACTGAATGCTGAAAATTCCTTGCTGTATCATTAGTACTGTTTTTGGAATAAAGCAAAAATTATTATTGTTATTATTATTATTGTACCTCTTACTTATATCATCTAGTTAGCTGCCCAAGAATCCCATAAGTTAGACTGCCTTATAAAACTTGTATCTTTTCATGAATCATATAACAGTTGCTAACATTGCTGTTCAATAACATCTTTATTCTGGACAGCATTGACAAGATGTACAGAATTTTTTAGAGGAGTTTGTTGCCTGATACTTTCCCCTCCTACAATATCTTAAGTGAAATATTAATTCATTGACAGTATATCCTGTGAGACACACACAGTGGTCTCTGAGCTGAAGCACAGACCATTCCCTTATGATAGATATCCGTTTTGTCTTCTTCCTTCAAGAAATCCGCGATATCGATCTAGTTGAAAGCCAATTGTAAGATGTTCAGAAGTATATTTCGAGACTTAAAGACACAATTGAAGAACAAATATCTCATGTATTGAAACACTTTACCACCCAAAATAAGGCCTCTCCTCAAGTTTAGTAGGAATTTACTAAACACAAGCTTGTAAACATTTTAAATACACCCACAAGAATAGGTAATACCATTAGAGTTCATAACTTAATCGATTAAAACAAACCAAAGGAGAGAAAATCTAAGCAATAGAGAGATGAAGTTTTTAGTAGCTCAAGTTTTAAGGAATTTTAAGTAAACAGTTTTATTGTAGACGATAACAGAAAATGTACACAAGATTCAATTAGTAAAAGCGAACAGCTACTTAAGACTCAGTTACTTACTTTATGTGATGCTTGTATTGTAAACAGATGGCTTTCTAAATGAATAGATAGAGCTATAGGTGACCGATTTGTAAATTAAATTGCTACAAAAAATTCTCCTTTGTACTTTAAGTTTTGCTCATGGATATATAAACAGAATTGCTAAAAAATTTTTTGCCTTAACATTAATCATACATATCTGTATAATGCCTATATATTGTACAACTGTACATCATTGTTCCCTAGTGTGTTCATTTTTATGACTGACAGTTTTATATCAAACATTTAAAATTATGAATAACAATATTTACCTAATGCTCATGAACACTTGAAATAAATGAAAAAGGTGTCAGAGTACAACAATGACAGAAAATAGAAATATTTGATGAACAAGGAGTTCATTACTTTACTCGATTCTACTTCAGATTCAAGACAATGGATTGTACTCACTCTATATTTTCTTGTGTTGTATTGTTGTTAGGAGTAAGTATTATTTTGCTGAGATGTCAGACACCACTTTATTCATTTTTACCTAGAGTAGATATCTAATCGTAGCATAAATACGTATAGTTATATGTAGTTATTCATGTACCGATAGTTCAGTTGTGGAATACTCACTAGCCACCTACTCATTCGTAAACGTCGTTTTACCGGTAGTAAATTCGATAAAGGGGAAAGGTTGGACATGAGGCTAGTAACCGCATCCCCACCCCCTCAAAAAAAAAACATCACTGCTAGTGAAAGTTCAAAGCCTGAACTTGAAGTCCTTTGTTCTAAATGAAACGGAATGGGACGGGAGACAATGCAATAATTCACACCTCAGCTTTACTTTCGAAAGCTATGGTCTTATTTTATCTCTAGCATTTAAATTTTCCTCTGATCTAACTTTTGAATGCTGCATGTTGTCAGTACTTTTATTTTACTTACCCGATTAAAAATGGCCATTAAAATTCTTCAAAAGAATGGTTACTGAACAAAGAATATTCTTTGCAGTAATCTCTCCTCCATCAGGTTCTAAAGTTATATATATACATATATATCCCGGCCAAGGGAGTGACAGTAGCTGAACTTCCTTCTTATGCATACAAAGCACTCATTGTTTCTGGCGAATCGCGATAGCCTCTGATGTTTGGAGCATGAGGCACCTGGATGTTTTTGGCAATTTATTAGGCACCCGGTAGATTATAGAGAAGGATTCTTCTACGCTGGCTGGCTTTGTGGCCGGCCGGTTTACACCAAATGGTCCAATATCGAAGTGTTAATGGTTTTCACTACATCTTTACTTAGCCATACTGATAGATGTTCCCGAGTGAGCACGAAAAATCAAGTTCCTAGAGGAAAGGCCAATATAACTGGCCCCACCATTAGTTCATTTGAATTTGTGGATACAATTAGAAGTGGCTAGTCTAAGTAATTCATCCTTCAGTCGAGGAATCACCATCGGTGGTGTAGAAAATAAGACTTGTAGTTTGCTAGCATTGAAAGGTCTTTGAATAGGTTTTCTTAATTTGCTAGCAATTATTACATCAGGTGTGTCAATCTTGAATTCCAGTCGTATATATATAGGCTTCTCATTTACAGTTGGAGAATAGTGCTTTTCTGCTTTCTTGGTGATGTGTTTCTTGATGAACTTTACTGGAAAGCTCTTTTCAATTAAGGTGTCATATACAATCCTCAGTTCATCTTCGATTACCTCTTATGAGCATACAGCTGTAACCCTTTGGATGAGGGTCTTCACTAAATTTCTTTTGTAATAGAGAGGAACGAAGCTATGAAAATGTGTATATTGTCCTGTACATATGCTTTTTATATGCAAATCGCTCCTGTAATTAGGATATCTAGAAGGGCACGTGAATTTCATAGCAGAATGTACTTCATTGAACTGAGTTATAATTGTGTTCCTATCTGAATCATTATCACAAAGAACAAAGATGTCATCTATTTACCGGCAATAAAATGAGAATTTTCTTATAAGGTTGTTCAAAATAGTATTTAATTAATCCCATGAATGGTTATGATTACATTTTAAGAATGAAATTAGTAAAAGCATTGATAGAGCTCACAGTGTTATACACTATTACTTACTGATAACATTTCGAGCACAATTTACTGCTCATAATCATATCATATCGCCTTGACATATGTATGTGAGTGCCTTGATATGATTATGAGTAATAAATTGTTCTGAAAACGTCATCAGTAAATAATACTGTGTAACACTGTGATACTCTGTCAAATGAATTCACCGTATGATGCATTTATACTCTGCCAAGTTCTGTCCCTACATAACCGATAGAATTATTTGTAGCAGTTTAAAGCAGTATAGCCTATGGCGTATTTTCGAACCTAGGGGCTGTGTGCTGGTGAAGAATCCCAAACTAGGACGAAACAGTCATATCTATTACTCCCTGGTTTTCAATGGTTCTTTAACTGACATCGATTCGTGAACAAATAAATTCACAGTCACTCTATCTACCAAGAACTGTGTAAATAACCTTTAAAATTTAATACAGAAAATAATCTATCTAAAAGCTTTCGAATTTCGCTCCTTTAATTATTTATACACTGCGTCGGTGGCACAGCGGTAGAATGCTCGCCAACCACGCTGGTGGTTCGGGGTTCAACCCCCGGCCAATGGACGCATTCCTCTACCTCGCTAAGCCAGTAATAAGACTGGTAAAAAGGAAGGTTGATCATGATGCTAGCAAACCCATTCCGTGAAAATAAACACCACTGATACCGAAACTTCAAGCCCCTCACATGAAGCCCTATGTTTCACTAGGAACGTAAACGAATAAAGGAAAGTTATTTATACCTAGCAGATCAACCATTTGTATAAAACATATTCTCAATTAACTTAACCAAATATATATATATATATTTACTTTTGACTGCTTTCAGGTCATGTGTCTTGTTTGTCATAAAGTTATGACGCAAAGGAAGTTAGATACAATCAAGCGACACACTGTTAGACGACATGCTGAACTACTGAAAATGCCTGAGTCGGACAGACAAGAATTATTTGATCAGTTATTCAAGCAGCATAATAATAACAATAATATGCTTGGGGAATCAAATACAAATTCATTAACTAATGAAATTGGTAAAATCCATCAGAAATCGAGTGATACATGTAAATCTAATTCCAAAAAGAGTTCACGTAGTACATCAAATATACAGGGGTCTAATGAAGCCTCAAATAACCTGTCGAATTATGCTCCACGTTGGTCTAATAACAAAATGACTGAAACGACATCTGTCACAAACTTAAGCAGGTCTAACAGCATTCCATCAAAATATACTCCTTCACATTATGTGCCGCACAAGAGAGATTTTTGCAGTAAATCCAGCCAGATCTCTGATACAACACCTGAATACACAAGAAACTTCTTCACCAACAAAGGTAGATCACCTTCAAAAATACCAATAGAAGAAATGATTGATGAAATTTTGAATAAAATACCAGTAAACTTGAGAAAACAATGGCAGGACCATTTAGAGCTGACTGAAAATATACCTACCAATCAATTTCTGGATTATAAAAATCCCCTAGACAATTCTATCTATTCGAATTCATATCAAAAAGAAATTGTCAATAGGCATCAATTTACTCCTGAGTCATCAGTACCAAGTACTATAATTTCCTCGCCGATTTCATCAAAGATTTCACCTATTCAGTGTTCTTCTCATCTTCCTATTTCTTATATCACACCTCATATTTCCAAGCTGGAAAATTCTTCAAAATCATTTCCTACAACAAATTTCAGACAGCGTGGTCTGTCTACACAATCGTCACCAATACCATTATTTTTATCCCCAAACATTCATAATTTAGATGACATATCCAACTTTGAGAAGATTAATCCTAATGTAAATAAAAATATTAAAAATAGAAATACTGATCGAAATAATTTTACAGCAAATTTCAACTTAAATTCTACAGCTCAAGAGATCAGTTCTTCCAGTAGTAAAAGCATTCATAACAACAGTGTGTTGTTGTGTTCCGATTCTCAATGCAATTCAATAACAAACCATTTCATCGATGACTTTCAAAAGACTGTGCAAAACAAACCTTCAGAATCATTATTAAATAGGGTGGATTTTTCTCTGAATCAAACATCTGCTCCACAGACTTCTGTGTTTTCAAATGTAAGTAGTCCAGATTAAAATCTCTCATAATGTTTATTATATTTTTGGTATACTGGTTATTGATTTTAATGCTATACAAATTTAGATATCAACGAAACATCTTTGCTTGAATACTATTCATGCAGAGGTTTGTTTTATATGATACTTATGCTGTGTGCATCAAGTCTGAAAACCGTCCGTAAAAATATCTCAATCATTTATTCGTTGTGGGAATCATAAAAACAACAGAATACAGGGGTTGTCTACTAAACTAACAATAACGGATGAACTTGATTTCTCGATTTTTACAATCAGTATTCTCCTGGTACAACCTAAGTGGGTTACCAGCTCATCTGATCTGAAGGAGTATAGCGTAATCAATTTGCCTGACAAATGTTTTATATTTTTCATTTAAATATCCCGCCTTTCATCTCTACATAGAATTTAGGATTCTTTGATGAAAAAACATATGTACTGAACTTAAATTATGACTGGTCTTCGTGTCTGTTTTTTATTATTTATTATTCTCTTGAGTTCTGAGTAGAGCATAGAGCTTCAATAGCACAACTCAACTTCACTCTATTTTATGCAGTCCTCTTCATCTGACCGAATGGTTGCCAGCCATCATCTCATCACAGGACCTTCTCCATGTCACCATCAAACCAAATTCCAACTTGTCCTTTATCTATTCAACAGCCTGTATGGCATACAATGCCACTTAGCGGTCTCCTCAGCTTGTGTATGAACCATCTATATTTTTGAAGGTTCGCTTTCAGAGTTTCTAGCCGGCCATAACTAATTTTCAGTATAGAGCGAAGGCAGGTGTTTAGAATGCCTCTTGTGATGTTAGAATCGAGTTTCTGACCCATATAAAGAAGAAGTGACTTAACATCAGTACTGAAAATCCAAATTTTGTTCTTTATGCCGAGTGTATCGAATTCTCAAACTGATTTAGGAGTGATGAACGTCTAGTTGGCCTTTCCAATATTGATTTTGATGTACTCATTCACGTAGCCCGCTTGAAGATGAAATGATGCTATCCAGATTAATGCAAGTAGAATATTTATAGTAAAATGGAAAAAAAAGGAAACTGAATGAATTAATCATGCATAAAATCAAGCCGTAAAGTATGACGGATTTAACATTACTGATGAATTTATGATGAAAAACATAATTTCTGGCAACTAAAGACTCTGGCTTGGTTTGCCTGACCTCCGATTTCACATGGTAGTTGTTACTATGTAATACATATATATGTATATATATATATATGTACGACAATGCTGTATGCCAAGTAATCCACAGCGGAAAACTTATGGAATCCTTCGAAGTGAGGACGGGAGTAAGGTAAGGCTACCTATTATCGCCAATTATTTTCCTGATTTCGGTGGACTGGGTAATGCGACAGACAGACAGACGGACAGCGGGCATTGAGGAAACAGCCATAAAATGGACTCACACAAAAAACTTCTAGGATATGGACTTCGCCGATGATATGATAAGTCTGCTTTTCCACAAACTGGAAGATATGCAAGTGAAAAGCAACAAGTTGGCGACAGAAGGAGAAGCATCAAAGATAAAACTCCAGGTGAACATAGAGAAAACAGAAGTGATGGAGATTCCTGGCTAACACCAACTGCAACAACAACAGACAACAATCAGAATAAATGGGAGAAATCTGAAAGAAACAACCTCTTTTACCTACCCACCGATCTGGGAAGCATAGTTTCAAATACAGGTGGACGGAACTGACGAGGATATCAAAGCAAGGATCGGGAAAGCAAGACAAGCTTTCATTTCTCTCAAGTCTACATGGAGGAGGCCAACAGCACTCAGAATGAAAAATAAGATCCGGATTTTCAACTTCATTGTGAAGTCAGTGCTACTTACTATACGAGTCAGAGACTTGGCCTGTGCGTCATAAACAACACCTCAAACAAACTACAGACCTTCACTAACAGCTGTCTTCGCTCAATACTACTCAAGATCAGATGGCCGGCCAGAAGAGATCAGAAGCAAGGAGGGATCTCTGGCAATGAACGAACCAACCCATCAGGAACCGATTGTGCAGCAAATATGTTGGAAGAAATGGAGGTGGATTGGCCATACGCTGAGAAAACAAACCATCAAGTGACATCACACGCCAGGCCATCGCTCGAGTGGAACCTGAAAGGGAAGTGGCGAGTTGGTCGTCAGTGCGAGGGTGGAAATGGCTGAAGACTTATGTTCCTCTAGGAATTAAAGGAAATTATATATATATAACCTCATATTTTGATTTCTGCGTACCATTAGTGATTTTGATAAAATAAGACTACCCAGCTTGAATATTTCGTTTCTGAAGCAGAACAAAATTACTCTTCAAAGACAATTTTCATCACTAAAGTAAATAAATGTGTAGGATTACACATAGACTGTGAAATTTACTGATTTTTGCTCATTGAAATTGGATGAATAAACCGGATTAATTTCCAGTGGTGCGTATTCATGAACTTAAAAGGCACTGAACACAAGAAGTCGGGTTATAAGACTAGTTGGTTACTGTTCAACAGCTAAGTTTCAATTCAGCGGCTCATGATATATAACCACTGTCAATCTGTAATATATATATATATTGCTGCTGTGATATACTGATCAGCTTTTTGACTCCAAGGCTGTATTACTCCTGAACAACTGTCATCTCTGAAGCATTCATGAGAGAAGTCTCTTGCTTAGACAGAACTTAATTGTCAAAGATATTGATTAGTTCTTCATGAAATTTACTTAAGTGTCAGTGAAATCCTGATAAGCCTAATAAATGTGTGACGGCTAATATATCAGCCTGTGTCACATATATATGTAATTTTCTATTACGACTATAATAGTCGTTCCAGGCATATGAATGATAATGCGAAATACTATCAGAGGAAACTCTTCAGATATGTCCCTGTTTATCTTTTCTTTTATGTCAACAGATCACTGGTACTACAGAATCACAAACGCTGATGCTGGCTTCATGGTTTACAACTCTAATGAATGCAGCAAAAACTTCAAACCAACCAACAACTTATGAGAAGACTTCTCCAGACTTATTTAAACCAATTTGGAATAATCTATCATCTATGGAAAAACCTTCACCACTTCGTCAGCAGTTCCCGAATTCCGAACTTTTCAATGCAAATCCATGTGATTCTTATTCTATTCTTCAACAAGCCTCGTATTTAAATCCATGCACAGATTCCAAAGTTAATTCAGAAGGAAAGGAGACCATAAATTCGTGTAAAAAGAGCTCAGATTCACAGACAAGCGTAAATTCAGATTTAAACAAGTTTACGATTTCATCTTTATTGAGTACAAATTCACGTGAGACAACAAAATCGATAGCTACGCTAAACAAGGAGAGTAGCCATCATCAGTCTGACATTTCAAATAAACAAAAAACCTCGATTTGTTCTAATAACACCCGTTCTGATGACCAACATGATGACATCTGTAAAATGTCCAAGTTGAAGTCGATTTCGGATTATTTCGAAAGCCTTTTCTATGGGTTTAATGAGAAGAAACACGAGTGCTCACCTCATATTTTAGATCAGATTCGAGCATACAAACTAAATATAGACTTGTTAACCAAGTTTTTAACAAAACAAATTAATGGACATTATGATTTCACGGAAATACGTGATTCCTTTAATTTTGAAGAACTGGAGGCTAAAATAAGACAGCATGGAGCCAATGAATTCCAAGCAGAGAGTCAAAAGACATTAAAACTTCCTCATATTCAACAGAGCCAAGATCTAGGCACAGTAGAAGATTGTATGCGAATTTATTACTCTGAAATATTTCGGAATCAATTCAATGATCTTCAAATGAATTATGATTCGAATCATCAGCCACCAGCAGCTGGGTGTATTTTGGTTGAAGGAGAAAACAATTTTCGTCCTAAAAATTAATACAGATATATAGTTCAGAATGTGTATATACTTATTTTAGATCCAACCTTGTTGTATCTGCTAAAATCTCAACAAGTAAGCTAAACATTTTTATAATTTCGGTTGTGATATTTAATTATACTAACTGAGCGAAATTTTTATGTATTCATACTGTGGAAAACTTTACAAAATAGATGATTTGATTTAGATTATTACCATAGATGCCTAATTAAAACACTAAATAGTTTGATAGATGGTAACTGGCAGTGGGATCCAGGAAGTGCATTATATTTTCTATTTGAAACTTGTTAATTGGATGTGTCTGTACTTCCCTGTGGTTGGTGATGTTCCCACAGAGACCCGACCTCAGTATCCATCGTTTCAAACTCCAAAGCGTTATCCACAAGACCTGGATCAAGAGAGCCAGTTATTATTTATTTTGAATTCACTTTTGAATTTCAAATATTAGTTTGTAGGGATTTGATTGACTGGTTACTAGATTTCATCATGAGTGACGTCGGTTAGAGAACCATTGGAAAACTAGCTTGGAGTACTGGACATCTATTTTGCCCCAGTTTGGGATTGTTCATCTGTACGCACCCACCGGGGTTCGAAACCTTAGAATGTAGTAGGTCGGGTGTGAAGACAAACACTCGCTAGCTATGACATTCGCTGGCGATCGCGCCATATGTTGAATTTACAGAAGTTGGAATTCATGGGCTAGTCTTTGGATCGGGTCCCAGTGGCCTACAATTACAAAACAAGTAATATACAGCAAAATTAATTAACCAAAAATCAACCCTCAGAAGTATCTAAGAATCAAGAAGAATATTCCAAACAAGGTGGGATCAATACTCTGTCTACAAGAATCACGCTGATTCAAACACCTCTCACAGACAGTTCAAGATCAGAATGACCTTCAATCACTCAAATAAAATCTCAGTCGTAGAAAAACACGTTATCAGTATTATTACACAACTACAAAAAGACGCTTTAAAATTAGAGACTTGGCAGAAACAAAGACAAATAGTAGAGGATTAGTTTTGAAGGGATTTTGTTTGATTTGTTCGCGGATCTCATCATGAGCTGACATCATTTAGAGAACCATTGAAAAACCACCAGGGAGTACTGGACAGCTAGCTGTTTCGTCAGCCTAGTTTCGCACTCTCCATCACTACGCACCCACCGACACGAATTGAACCCAGGACCTCCTGGTTACAAGGCTAGCGAGCTCGTAGACCATTAAGCCTCTGGGACCCGATCCAGTGACTAGCCCATGAATTCTAACTTCTTCCAAATCTGGGTTTCATTGGGAAGTCGTGAAAAGTATGTGCAACAAGTCGAAGGTGAGGAAATTTACTCATCGAAGACGATATCGCAAACTAGTCACTCTGTGTCATGAATTAGCAGAAGTTGGAATTCATGGGCTGGTTACTGGATTGGGTCCCAATGGTCTACGGGCTCTCTAGTCTTTTAACTAGAAGGTCCTGTGTTTGACCCCTGGGGCTGGGTGCGTACTGACGAGGAGTCCCAAAGTAGTCTGACGAAACAGTTGTCCAGTACTCTCTGACTGATTTTCCATTGATCCTCTAACCAATATCAGTTCATGATGAAATTCTGTGATCAATTTTGATTTGTTTTTTATTGACTAATTGGGTCAAGATGTTCAGCCTGCGTTCCAGTCTCAGCTGGAACACCATCACTCACAGAGCCATGCAGGCACATCCGGATGACAAGTCCTAGTTAAGAAGAAGTGTTCATCTTCTATTCCACCAGACTACTTCAAGTTAATTTTTAGTCGAAGCTTTCATACTAAGAGTCGATATGTCAATAGAGACCGAACATCTTGGTCCAATTAATGGGAAAATCAAAAATGAACCAAATACAGATAATAAGATGTCAAATGTTGGGAAGTATTAACTTCAGTGTGCGTCAATGGCACAGTGGCTAGAACTCTCACCGACCATGCACATGATCCGGGGTTCGATCTTCTGCCGACGCACACCTGATATCTATGGTTAGCCTGCAAAATTTCGGGCTACCGATATCCATGCTGAAAATTCCATACTTGTACCAAAAATACGGTGTGGAATCAAGCTGTTATCATACATTCATATGTTTATTTCCCATCAAACCTCGCCAAAACCTTTTATTTCAAAGTAATTCAAATACTCAAGTATTGGTTTGTAGGGATTTGTCTGATTGCTTACAAGATTTCATTATGAGCTGACATTGATTAAAGAACCATTGGAAAACCAGTCAAGGAGTACTGGACAGCTCTTTCGTCCTAGTTTGGGAATTTTCAGCGATTTTCATGGGCCATTGGATCGAATCCCAGTGACTAAATGGTCTATGAGCTCGCCTTGTAACCAGAAGGTCCTGGGTTCGAACCCCTGTGGTGGGTGGTTGCGTACTTATGAAGAGTCCTAAACTAGGATGACAAAACAGCTGTCCAGTACTCCCAACTTGTTTTCCAATTGTTCTCTAACTGATGTTAGCTCATGATGAAATCCTGCAACTAATTCAAATACTGTTGGTTATAACTGGAGGATTGGTGGGCAACAATGATAACGCAGTATTATCAGTCCAGTATGCCTTGAATAATAGCTACACATTCTTTTCGTCAGCATCTCGGTTTCATATCCTCAGTAAGGATTTCAGAAACATTTATGCAGATATTCCAGAAGAATAGTATCTTAATCATTTCTAAATCTATGAACCAATAAACCTTTCAACAACGATATTTGCTTTGATTAAATCTTTGTAAGATAAAATAAAATATGGATTCGGATTTATAAAATAGTTTTGTAGCAGCCTTTGATTACACTGCAAGCTTATTTATCGAATAAGTTTACAGATTTGTAGATAACCACACCAAGACCAAATCAAACAGTAAATGATAATGGTTGTTTTACCCTTGTATTTTCCAATGAACAAAAAGACAGAACAATATTCTTTACATTATATGGGGTTTATAATTCTAATGAAGTTTAAAGTTTGCTCATAGATTGATTTCAGTAAGAGACAGTCATTGAAAACGTGGAAGTAGTAAGCACCCACCTGGGTTCAAACCCCGCCCCCTGCCATGAGGACGAAGTTACCCGCAGTCGTAGTGAGAAGTTATCACCAGTAGATTTCACCGATGACATTGGCTGGTGGTGGTCGCTCTATAAAATCACGAGCTGATTGAAGCTGAAATTCACAGGCCACTGGATCGGGTCCTCGCGTCTGAATGGTCTACGAGATTGCCTTGTAACCGGAAGCTCCTAGGTGCGTACTGATGATGAGTTCTCTACTAATAATAATATAAAGCCAATACTTGAAATATTCTCATTGTGATTTACAAATATACTCTTTTTTATTTTAATTTCAGTCATTGTGATCATAAAAGCTTGAACTAAATTTCGCGCATATGTTTTTGGTGGTTATGTACACTGCCAATGTGTGAGTGAATAAAAGGGGGAGACATTTAGGCATAATTGTGATGATTTGTTTGATACTATGGCAATCAACCAAACATTGAATTAACGCTTCACAAGAATTGTTGACTTTAGTTCTACGCAAATTTCTCAGAGTTAAATTCATCAAGAAGAAAAAATGAATTTACTTGGCATAGATTCATTCACCATTTCAAAGCACTTAATGATAACTAATAGTACTTTGCATTTTCTTATTTTACAGTTTATATCGTGTTAACTAACCAGTTTACAGTGTGTTGTTGTATGGTTACAGTTATTCACATGTAATTAACTTTCGTTACTGTTCCCCTTCATTTTGAAAAATCTCTTTTATTCACATGGACAAATGCATAATATTCTCTACTTGAATAATTGTAAATAATATACAAATTGTAATGTATATTATAATTATAATGTATAATTATTTCTTTTTCTTAGTCAGTGATTTTATGAAATATATGTATATTTTTGTTTCTAGATTTCATAGTGTTCTTTTTCAGAGATCATATACCATTTCTCTGCCTTACTAGTTCTTACCATCAACACATGTGTGTGTGTGTGTGCAAAATTATTCGTAACAGAAATATAAGACAACCTGAGATGTCATCAACGATATCTAGATGATTCAGTGGTTAAATAATTATTGCTCCACTTCCACCTCTTCGTAACCATGCAGGATAGTGTTCTTGCAATGACAATGTTCTTGGACAAAACTCGAGTCGAACGACCTATATACCTAGCTCCATACGAGCGGGTGAATTCATAAACACACATGAAGTTGGTCAACAACGGGATCTTGTCCTGTTATTGAACAGTAATGGTCAACTAGTGAAGGCTATTCTCAGAGATGCAGCAGGGAAAGTTCTTTCCAGGGACTCTAATATCCTTCGTTTCATGATATCGGAAGCTAAGTCCCCTGCTCAGGTGGAGCTAGGTGTATCGATCGTTCGATTCGAATCTTGTCCAAGATGTTGCAAGACACTATCCTGCATGATTACGAAGAGGTGGAAGTGGAACAATAAGAAGCGCGATCAATGAACATCTGGTCGATAATGATCACCCTATCTCTATAGCATCCGCTTTTAAAGTTATCTACAAGACAAAGAATAATTTACCCAAATCCCTATGTACCCGACTCATCTGTAAATAATTATTCACACCAATTTTCTCTATCCACACAGATTCACTTTACCACGCTCTTATGCCATCTACTTTTTTGACATTCTTCAAACCTGATAATTACGTGGATCTGTACATTTTTGTATATAGCTATATACTAGATATACTCTGTTGGTTACATGATTTCATCATCAGCTGACATCGGTTAGAGAACCATTGGAAAACCAGTCAGGGAGTACTGGACAGCTAATTAGTCGTCCGTCTTCAGGACTCTTCAGAGGTACGCACTCACTATTACGGGGACGAAAGCAGGACCTTCCAGTTACAAGGCGAGCTAACTCGTTGGCCATTAAGCCACTGAGGTATGAACCAATGGCTAGCCCATGAACCCCAACTTTTTCTGACCACTAGCCAATGTCTTCAGCGAGTATCAGTCCTCACATTCGACCCGCTGTACCATACTGGTCACGACTTTCCACTAGAACCTCAGGTAACCACTTACCTGAATAGGGCCAGTCGCTAGTGAGTATTTGATTGATACCCAAGTATTGGTTTGTATGGATTTGATTGATTGGTTATAATAGGATTTCATCATGAGCTGACATCGGTTCTAAATAACACTGAACGGAAATACAATATCTTCTAGAATTCCAAGACTGTTAGAAAAGAAACGAATAATATAATCACAAAAAAGTATCAATCAGTTCTCCAATGCGAGCTGCTGATCATGCATTCTGGTAATTGTAACGAGTGTATATGTCACTCCAACAGTTAGTCAATGAATAACTAAGCAGTCTCTTAGTAAAGCTACTGATTACAGAAGAGAGTGATACCATTTTGAATATCATATGAAATATCGACTTCCTGAATGAATTATGTAGATACTCTTTGATGACAAGTACCAACAAATGCAGAATTTTCTTATTAAAAAAAACAAAACAAATCACATCTTTGATTTATGAATACAACTTTCCAAAATAATTATTTCTGCTTAACAATCCAAGATATAAAATCCAGTGATAACCTAATAATAATTATTATTATTTGCTTTATTCCAAAACAGTACTTGTGATACGGAATGGAATTCTCAGCATTTTACTACACTACAGTATTGCATCCAGTTTGTACATTAACAATAAATAAAATTCTACATAGATTTTGGGTAGTCTCAGCTGATTTTGACAACAACATATTAGCATATCGGTATTAAAGCAAAAAGTGAACAGATTGTTTGAGGGTGTTGGAAAAGTAGATAGCAGCATATTTACTGGCGTCAGCGGTAACAAAGAGGTCGAGATATACAGAGTGTGAAAGAACGATAAAGAATGTTTTAAGGAGAGTTTGTGAGGAGAAGAAAGAAAGAAAACGTTGTATCTATGAATGACATGAATTGGAAAGATGAGATCCAGTTGTTCTACTGACAATTTAATAAGTTATAGGTTTCACGCCTAATGCTTTCTTAATCGCACAGAACACGAGCTAAGTAGGCTATGGTTGAGTTTTTGTAGTTTCTAGTGTGAGTATATAGTTTCCTATATAGGCCTCTGGTTCTGTCTGATGAGATACATACAAGGGGAGAGTTGTGAATGAAGAGGGTGGTGTGAGTCAGATGGAATGGATTTAGCCCATTTTTCACATGAGTCCAAGTGCCTGTTGACCAGAATATTAAGAAGCTGGTTAAGTTGCTTACCCTTCTGACAACCTACAAACCTCATGAACTGATTTTTAAAGTTGTTTATTGACACACTAAAAGTATTCTGAATACAATATAAATTCAAGTCGTAAGGAAATTGTCTATTGGTTTCGAAAAGGCCTTGAATATTTCCAGTAGCTGTAAGTTTAATGGCAACAATGTGATCAACCGGAATTTCCACTGATGATAAAGAGCTTTCTCCTGTAAACTGTGAATATTACTTGGCACACAGATGTTAGGGTTCTTTTTTGATACAAGGCTGAGTTGTACATAAGGCGGCTTACCGTTCTACTAAATATACATATTTCCAGTTTCAATAGTGAAATAAGTTTTTCATTATGACTGATCTTGAGAATACTGTATCACGAAATTTTCTTGATCTATTTGCGAAAGGAATTCACTATGCTTACCAAAAATCTCATATGCAACTTATAGTAATGATGATAATAATAATAACTATTCCTACCATTGTTTATACAATGTTAAGAATTTATTGTTAATAGTTTCTCTTGACCCAGGATTTTCAGGTGAAATAGTAATTCAAGTGTTGGTTTGTAGGGATTTGGCTGATTGGTTACAGGATTTCATCGTGAGCTGACATTGGTTAGAGAACCATTGGAAAATCACCAGGGAGTACTGGACAGCTGTTTCGTCACACTAGTTTGGGACTCTTCATCAGTACGCACCCACAAGCAACGTGTGAACCCAGGACCTCGTAGACTATTAAGCCACTGGGACCCGATCCAATGGCCAGTCGATGAATTCTAACTTCTGTCAATTCAAGATATTTCGCGACCGCTAGCCAATGTCTTCGGCGAGTATTCGTCCTGACACCCGACCTGGTGCACCCTAATGGTCACGACTTCCCACTAAAACGCAAATAACTACCTACCTGTATATGGCAAGTCGCTAGTGAGCATCTCATTTATATTCAAGTGTTGGTTCGTAGGTCTTTGATTGATTGGTTATAATAGGATTTCATCATGAGCTGACATTAGTAAAAGAACTAAAAGGTCCTGCTGCGCACTGCTGAAAAGTCCCAAACTACGATGAAACAGCTGTCCAGTACTCCGTGCAGGTTTTCCAATGGTTCTCTAACCAATGTCAGCTCATGATGAAATCCTGAAATAGTAAGTGACAGTAGATTACGTATCACAATACAATCTGATGTGAAGAGGAAACAATTCTTTATGATATTTCTTGTTTCCCCCACCTCCCTCCGAGAAATGCACTCTAATTGGTTGAAAACAATTTTTTAGAAGGATAGGAGTACATCTCGATGTCCAAGAACATAATGATAACAACAGGAGAAGAATGAAGGTAGTTTTATTTCTCAGTCAGTGGCCGTTTCTATTAAAAATCTCAGGAAACAAGTTACCTTATGTATTGTGATATGTTGTCCCACCCACGACTTTACTTTTTCGCAAGTTTCCTAGAAACAGCAATTTATGAACATATTAGATAATCATGAGGGGTCATATTTTAACAGATTAAAAACAAACTGAACTACAGAAATTATATGCAGCATAATGATGGAGGTTTTTATGGTAGCCCAAGTTTTAAGCAGATTTAGGTATAATTGGCTTTATTATAGGTTCATGTAACTGACTGGAAACATTTAGAGAACCACAAGAGCACTGTGGGATACTTACGGAAAGATTTGTGGATATTTCTATTTTCCTTTGTATTGTTAGGGTTTCACAATCAAAGCATTTGTAGAAAGAAGCCATGTTATCATTATTAAACAAATCTGAAAAGAATATATCAACATTTATCTTTAAAAGTTTTTTGACTGATACCAACTGTGATAACAATTAGAGGGGACAGGCTTTTATCCAGTTTACTTATTGATATTTTTGATTTAGAAGTGCTGGTTTTTGGGGATTTGGTTGGGATCACGAACTAATTTAATTTAAACGACTAGGGCATACTGCACAGCTGTTTCGTCCTCTCTTTTCTTAACTCTTCACTTTACACCTCTACTAGAGTTGGAACTTAGAACCGCCCGGTTACAATGCAAGTTACTTTGACCCGATACAATGGTTCATGAGTTCCAGTTTGTACCAATTTGTGGAATTAGCGTAAACGCTAGTCAGTATCATTAACGAGTATTTCTCCTCAAACGCCACCTGGTTTTTCTCAACTGGTCGTCACTTCTCACACCTTCGTTTCTTAACCTTGCCTTGTAAACGGAATATCCTCGGTTCGGAACTCAGGAGGCATGTACTGCATATTCCATAACATTGTTTCCAGCTTAGATAAGGGGGCTGAATTTGTTCGCTGCACCTTCCTAGATCACACATCTGCTTTTGACTCAGTACCTAGGGACATTTTGCTAAACAAGCTTGCTGAAACTCACACTGACTGTTGGGTTGTCAAATGGCTGCATTCTTATTTTTAAGGAAAAAAGAAGTACACTGTAAGTCAGGGAAAGTCGTCCCCTTCGCTGCTTACTGAGGCTGGTGTCCCTCAAGGCGCTGTTCTTTCTCCTTTTCTGTTTTCTTTCTTCTTGCACGATTTGCCTCACTCTGATGAAATCAACTTTGTTAAGTATATGGACGATCTAACTATTTCAATGTCTGTTAACTTCCAGCATAACTGTGCTAAGATGAACAGCTTTCTGTCAAGAGTTAGCAAATGGTCTTCGTCTAACGGCTTTAAACTAAATCCTTCCAATTGTCAGACTGTTAATTTCAGTTTCTGATGTAAACGAAAGTTAAATGAAGCTGTTGGTCCCTATGACCCTTGCAAAATTGATGATATTGGTATAGAAATCAAGTTTGAAGTTAAGTATCTTGGATTAACTCTTTCTTCTGGCTTTCCCTGGTCTTCCCGTGTCTTAGCGATTTCTAAAAGAATATTTCGTCTGACTTTTTACATTAAGAAGTTAAGTCACTCAGGCATAACTCAACCAACCTCTCCTCTTACAATTTGTCAACTTGTGCATCTTACCTATTATTCTCTACTGTTCACCCTTATTATTTCCTGGATTGCTTGAAAAAGACTACGTCATACTTTGTAGAACTCTGAAGGCTGTCAATAGGATGAGTAGCATCCTATCCCATTTGGCCATATCGCTGACATTATCACTGATAGACACTTGATGCCATGCGACATATTTGCTAAAGGAATTTTGTCAGACTCTGAACAGCCACTCTACCCACAGCTCCAACTTTATGTCTCATCCTTGGGTAACACAAGAAGTCTTTTCAGAAGACTTTATGCACGTACGTCTAAGTATGAAAATTCCACTATACCATATTTAGCACGTACTTTATGCGATGAAAATAATGTCAGGGATGAACTAACTAACCTTCTTTGCACTGCAAATTAAACCATTTCCTCCACCCTTACAGTACCAAACTTCATTGTTATTGTATTTTTTATATTTATAATCCTCTCAATGTTTTGTTTCTGTTTATTTTTCTTTCATAAGTGTGAACATCACTTAAGCTGTGTGAATAACTGTTAATTTTGTATTTCCCCTCACTATACTATATCAACAGAACATTAGACCCAATTATCTATAGCATGCTAAAGTTTCCAAACTGAATCGACAATACTGTTTGAGCCAAACTCACCGTTATTAATTATTATTATTATTGTTATTATCAGAGTTATGATTTTCAATTCGTACTTCGAATATTTTGACTTTATATCGTAAACGTGGACAAATTCCCCTGGTTAATTTTGTTTTAATTTTATTTATATTTTGAGTAAATCAGTGCAATATTATGACAAATGTTGAGAATTCCATTCCGTATTATAAGTACTGTGTGCTTTGGAATAAAGTAAATTATTATTATTATTACTAAACAATCCCAAACTGGATTGAAACACCTGTCCTTAGTTTTCCAACCGTTCTCTAATTGATTTCAACTCGTGATCAAACCTGTAACCTTACTATAGTTTTTCACTGAAAAAACTGCTTACAGTTTGAATTTTTCGTTAATACTCCAAGTGTCATAATTGTTTAATTCTTCTGTAAGGAATTCCCCACCTATTTGCTTAAAAATAGTAACTAATTAAGCCTGTGCGTTAATTAAACTACACAATGATAACTGCTACTTCCACACGTTGATATTACCCACACTCTAGTTGTTCAGTTTTCAGGGACCAAGCACTTCGATCCAGTCAGTCGACGGGAAAATCTCATATTAAATTAATATGACCTGTTGCACAAGAGGCAGTGGTTCTCGTCGTCCAAGTGGTCTAATGGATAACGCTTTGGCGTTTGAAACTATAGGCACTGGGAACATCACTCACTGACTGGTAAACGCAGGTACATTCAGTAGCTGACGAGTCCCAAAATAGGACGAAATGCGCATTATCCTAGATTCCACTGGTAGTCACCATCCACAAATTCAATTCAACATCTGTATTATATTTATAATTGAGCCTTGCTTAACACCAACATACGAAACTTTCTTACGGTAACATGATTTTCACCAGTGGAAATTCTTAGTTGTTCTTCATCCTCAAATAATTTTATTTGCCTCCTTTTGCTCCTCCCCCTATCCACACACCCCACCACCTGTATGAATTTCACAACAAAATTGTTCTTTATCCTACTTATTCATGCTTGAAAGGTGAAGTGAATTATTACACACTCTTTGTATTCACTTGTTATAACAAATAAAATATGTCGAAAATATTGTTCTTATTATATACATGTCATATTTTCTGAAGACATCATCCTTGTTATTCTACTCACTTAAAGTATGAAGGCATTGGAGTATCTAATTTCTTTGAAAAAGAAAAAAAAAGAAAAGATGAAGTTTGACTTGGCAAAGTTAATCAAGGAGGTAATTTTGTTGATGTCTAACACAAAATAACTGTACGTCAATGTACAGTGTATGTAACAATCATAAGTAGACATTTTCAGCTTGCTGTACATTTCGAACTTTCTCATCCCATCACTTTTCCCGACATCGTCCACTTAATATGCAGTGTTCACAGTTCATTTATTCTATGTATTGATGTTCACTTGTTTACGCTTCGTTGAAGGCTTTTTTATACATAGAATACATTGTGTACAACTGAAGTAAAAAAAACAGGAAGAGTGCATCTCAAGTTTATTTGATTGATAATTAAGGTAATAACACTGTAAATAAATGGGAAAAAATTGTCAGTAAACTCATAAAATGTATCAAATTACCTTATATGTCTAAAGGCGGTCTTAATTAGTCAATGAATCTTGTTTCTTTTTCGATAACCACTCTCACTCGAACTATATATATATATGTGTCATGTATAGACCATATTTGATAATGTTATGTTGTTTATTTCGATACACTAGTGAAAGTAAAAATAAAAAGTCGATGGCACAGCTATAGAATGGCCTCAGGTTCCCTTCCCGGCCACACACACACTCTTTCACCTCTCCAAACCAGTAATAAGACTGGTTGGTAAAAAGGGAAGGTTGGGCATGAGGTTGCCTAGCAACCTGATCCCGTAGAAACAAATACCACTGCTACCGAAACTTCAAGACTTCAAGCTTGAAGTTCGATGTTCCACTGGAAACGTAAAGGAATAAAAAAAAGAAGATAAAATGACACAATAGTTCATATATGTGTAAAACTTGGGCATTTACGGGGTATATAATTCCACATTAGTTTGTTTATTACATATATCACATACAGTGAAACACTATTATTCACTTACTGGATGACAAAGTGTTGAAGTCACCTGGTTATTGTTTATAATTATGTCAACATTTATAATCACATAACTTTGAAATTTCTCGTTTCATAATTTTCTTTATTCCTTCCAATTCATCGTATGGGCAGTAGAATTTTCTAGATATATAGGATGGATGTTGAATCATTCCTATTACACATGTTACCTTTTGAAACTATCAAAGAAAGGCGACCGAAGACTCTGCAAGAACTGGCGAGGAATCATGCTCCTGTGGAAACAAACAAAACAAGAACCAATCACCAACCAACAAATATGCAGGAGAAAGTGGATTGAGATGGATTGGACACTCACTGGCTGAGTGAGGAGGCCGCTGGGTGACATCGCGCGAGCGTCAGGCCATTACTCGAGTGGAACCCGAAAGGGAATGGGCGAGTGGGTCGTCGGTGTAAGGGTGAGTGACATGCAGGAGATGGTGTAAAGAGGAGTTGAAACAGTATGGACTAAGATAGATGCAGCTGAAAAGTATATCAGAAGACAGAAGCAAGTGGAGACGTTCAGTTGAAGCCCTATGTTCCACTAGGAACCCAAGAGAACAATAAATATATAAATATGAAGTTTAGAAAAGAATTATGGTGAAACTAAATTTGAAAACCAGATCCCTGAATTCGCGTTATCTACTTTGATGACAAATCGCTGTATCCGCAAAATTTTTCTTAATGTAAGCACAAGGAAAAAATTATCAAGAACTGACAACTGATATCTTTCGACTTCCAGTTGACTTTTTCAATATTCACTTTCTTATTATTTATCATGCACTGTCAACATAAATGCCTGTGAACAAGTCTAGCACTCTAAGGTCTTTCCTCGGATATATTTTTATTAAGCCACTCATTTTTACTTCATTAGTTCACGAATTGCATAATCTACGAATGAACTGAGTGACCAAATCAGCATACAAATACACACACTATTTAAAAATGATTAACTTAACATCCAGACTAGTTCACTCCACACACCCAGGCTTCTTTTTAGAACTTTTCGAGGCATACTAATTCAGTTTAACTGTTTCTTGGTAAGTAAATGTGACTAATGATAGCGGCGATTTAATCACAGATTAATTTTAGCACATAAAGCCAGTGAAAAATCAAATGGTCATTGACATTTATTAAGGTAAAATAGTAAGATTTATAGCCTGTTAATTAATATCACTTGGTAATGAAAAGCTGTAAAATATTTAATAGTACGCTTTTTTTCCACATTTCTCATACAAATATCCGTAATAAATTATGACAGTCGGATTAACAATATCAGCATTTCAAGTGTTAGTTTGTAGGGATCTAGTTGATTGGTTACAGGATTTCATTATGAGCTGACATCAGCTAGAGAACCAATGGAAAACCACCGGAGAGTACTGGACAGCTGTTTCGTCCTAGTACGTGACTTTTCATCAGTACGAACCCATCACCAGGGTTAGAACCCAGGACCTTCTGGTTACATGGTGAGTTTGTATACTGTTAGGCTACTGGGACCTAATCCAATGGCTAACCCATGAATTCTAACTTTTGCCAATTCACGACATAGCACGACCTCTAGCCAATGTCTTCGGCGAATATTTGTCGTCACACCCGACCTGCTGCACCCTACTAGTCGTGAATTGGCAGAAGTTAGAATTCATGGGCCAGTGGATTGGGTCTCACTGGCTAAATGGTCTATGAGGTTGTTAGCCTTGCAACCAGAAGGTCCTGAGTCCGACCCCTGGTGGTAGGTGGCTACTGATGAAGAGTCCCAAAGTAAACTGACGAAATAGCTATCCAGTACTCCGCTCTGTGAAGGTTTTCCTATGGTTCTCTAACTAATGTCAGCTCATCATGAAATCCTGTAAATATCAGCATTTGTTTAAAACTATGACAGAATGATGATGGGTTAGTCCAGCTCAGTGTTAATTTTATTTTTCACAATTTCATAGTGTGAATGCATATGCATATTTTGAAGGATCAGTATATTTGGTTAGCGAAATTTTCAGACAATCGTTACTTAACTCTACATTGTTAAACTACGAAACTACGGCAAACCATTATAGAAAAATGGTTCACTGCATGTTAGTTTGTAGGGATTTTTATTTATATCATGTTTGACTAATCACTGGTTACAGGACAAAGTTGTCGAAGTCCTAGTGAGAATTTGTGACCAGTAGAGTTCATAAGGTTGGGAGTGAGGACAAATACTCGCCGATGACACTGACTGATGGTCATGCAAAAATCACGAATTAATAGGTATCAGAATTCATGGGATATTGCATAGCGTCCGAATGGCTGACTGGTCTCTAAGCTTGATCTATAATTGGTAGGTCCTGAGTTCGCTCCACTGATCAGTCCTAGAGTAGGACGAATTAGCTGTCCCATATTCTGTCCTTGTTTTCAGTGCTTCTCTAACTCTTATTAGTCTATGGTCAAACTTAAAATATGAATTAAAAGCTTCTTTACAGCACGCGTCTAATATTTTTTTTTACAGAATTGGTTAAAATACTAAGGGAACTGTTTCTGTTTGCTTGCATATGATATTGCTCCACTTTTGTTTATACTCCACTACAATATGTCTATGTGGCTTTGATATAAAGAGTGCAAGTTTATCTTGTTTTAGAAGCATATTTTATGGTTCATCGAATCCTTTATCCTAAGATGACACATATATGTGTATCAAACATTCGTTTCAATGAATAAAGGATACTGTCTCTTATGATGATTTCAATTAGAATACCAATCGTCAATTCACTCAACCAAACAATTAGTGTTCCATATTCACTATTTCAGTTCATTGAATTGGATTTTTGGTAAAATAGGATGGATGATCAACATTCTAAATTACTCATTGAGAATACGAAATATATGTATTCCAAAATCAAGTGGATTCGTTCACTTAAAAGTGGTATCACTTGACATATAGTTTTAAGGCATTTCCATGTCTGAAAGGATAGTGGCAGTTGAATAAAGGTATAGTAATATGAATTTTTCGAGTTTACAGTCGCGATCTTGACCTTTTCAAAAGTATGGTTGCTTAACAAAGAATATTCTTTTCGATAACCTCTCCTTCTTCACCAGGTTCTACAGTTATATACATACATAATAATGAACAAACTAGTCTTGTCTTGTCCCTCTAAATGTCAAACAGTCAATTTCACCTTTAGGCATAAATCTCACCTAAACAAACAGTTTAGCACTCACGAGGCGTGCAACATAGCTGGTACTTAAATAGAGACCAAGTCGGAAATTAAATATATATCTTGGCGTCATTCTATCTGCTGATAGATCTTAACTGGTCATCTCATATCTCAATGATTTCTAAGAAAATATTCCGTCTTACATTCTACATCAAGAAGTTAAGACATTCTGGAATAACCCAACCCTTACTCCTACGAGTCGTTAACTATACCTTATTACGCAGGATGTTAAAGGTTGTCAGCAGGGTAAGCAATGTGCCACTTAACCAGCTTCTTAATATTCTGGTCAACAGGCACTTGGACTCATGTGAAAAATGGGCTAAATCCATTCCATCTGACTCACACCACCCTCTTTATTCACAACTCTCCCCTTGTATGTATCTCATCAGGCAGAACCAGAAGCCTATGTAGAAAAGTATATGCTCACACTAGAAACTACGAAAACTCAACCATAGCCTACTTAGCTCGTGTTCTGTGCGATAAAGAAAGCATTAGGCGTGAAACCTATAACTTATTAAATTGTCAGTAGAACAACTGGATCTCATCTTTCCAATTCATGTCATTCATAGATACAACGTTTTCTTTCTTTCTTCTCCTCACAAACTCTCCTTAAAACATTCTTTATCGTTCTTTCACACTCTGTATATGTCGACCTCTTTGTTACCGATTACGCCAGTAAATATGCTACTATCTACTTTTTCAACACCCTCAAACAATCTGTTCACTTTTTGCTTTAATACTGATATGCTAATATGTTGTTGTCAAAATCAACTGAGACTACCCAAAATCTATGTTGAATTTTATTTATTGTTAATGTACAAACTGGATGCAATACTGTAGTGTAGTAAAATGCTGAGAATTCCATTCTGTATCACAAGTACTGTTTCGGAATGAAGCAAATTATTATTATCAACAACATCAATGCTTTTTAAATAACACCGAGTCAATAATAATAATACGAATACATTACAGTTCGATAGCACCAAAATAACACTACTCACGCAGTATCAGACAGGAAAACTAGGAAAGATAATAATACAAATTCATGAATTTATAGTTTTCACTGAAGCCTGGCCGGCTGCCTGGACGGCTGCCTGGACTTACTTCTCATACAATTCAACGGCTATATACCTAGAAAATAATAGCGAATTAAAGAAAATCAGTCCAAAGAACTTTTAGTGTTGGCAGACTACAAGTCTTATCCTCTACACGACCAGTGGTGATTCCTCAATCGAAAGATGAAGCACCTAGACAAGCTAGCCACTTCTAATTGTATCTACCAATTCAACTGCGCTTATGGTGGAGCCAGTTATATTGGCCTTTGCTCTAGGAACTAGATTTTTCGTGCTCACTCAGGAACATCTATCAGTATGGCTAAGTGAAGGTATAGTAAAACCGTCAACAGTTCTACATTAGACCACCTGGTCCAAACTGGCTACGAAGCCAGCCAGCGTAGAAGAATCCTTCTCTATCATCTATCGGGTATCAAACAATTTACCAAAAACACCGCGGTACCACATACTCCATACGGAAGAGACTATCAGGATTTGGCTGAAACAATGAGTGCTTTGTGTGCAGAAGAAGCAAGTCCAGCCACTACTACTGCCCCGATAAGTCTTTTTTGGAGACTATAAATTCATGAATTTGTATTATTATCTTCCCTAATTTGCCTCTCCAATATTCAGTGTGTAGTGTTATGTTGGTTCTGTCGAACTGTAGTCCATTCATATTATTATTGATTCTATGTCACTTAAACAACATTACTGCTGTTAATAACGCTAATTCATTCACTACTATTATGTATATATAACTGTAGAACCTGATGAAGGAGTTATCGAAAAGAATTTTCTTTGTTCAGTAACCATTCTTTTGAAGAATTTTAATGGGCATTTTTAATCAGTTATAATCTTAATCGCTGTATATTCAACGAAAAAACAACAACTTCCTCAGGATATTCAATGTTTTTTAATACCGTATAATGTTCAAGATTTTTCAAGCCACTAGAGCACATCATCACTAGCATAAGTGACCTTTAATTCAAAAATACTTGTGTGGCAGGCTATCTCGCCTTTCTGACTAATTTTTTAACCTAACTTATACTAAAATCCTTTTTATATAAAAAATTCATTAAAAAAATAAGAAGGCTAGGCGTGGTAATTTCATACTCTGAGTGTGTCATTTGTCAATTATGACGAATTAGTACTTTTGTTCGATGTGATGTAAGCAGCTCATGAACTAAGAACTTTTCATTACAAACTGTTGTTGCCGTAAGAGATTTGAGTATCTGCAGTGTAAATAAGAACTATGCAGTAACACACATGTTTTCGTAATACTCAACAGTCATAATGATTTGTTGTATTACTGTAGGACTCAAACTATGAAATTCAATGAGTTGATCACGGATTGATATCAGTTAGAGAACCATTGCAAACCAGCACTGGAGTACTGGACAGCTGTTTCATCCTAGTTTGGGAAGTTGTGACTAGTGAGGTCCATCCAGATATCACGTGTGAGGATGGATTTTCCACCTACAACAATGGTTGGGGTTGTGCTAAATCACTAGCTGGTAGAAGTTATAATTCATGGGTTGGTCATTGAATCGGGTCCCAGTGGCTGAATGGTATACAAGCTTGCTGGCCTTGTAACCGGAAGGTTGTGGATTCTTCCCACAGTTCGTGCATACTTCCGATAATTCCCAAACTAGGATGAAACAGCTGTCTGGCAGTTCTCCAGTGATGGTTTCCAAGGGTTCTCTAACTGATATCAATCAGTGATCAACTCGTAAATACATAACTAACCCTTACAAACCAAACTACAAAATTCACTACTGTTTGCAGTAACTTTTTGACAAAACAAGACTAATATAGTTTTATGATCAGCTCGAAAGCACGTGCTGCTTTTAAATAAGGAGCATTACTGACCACGCTATCAAAAAATAACTGTAAGATAATTTAATGTTTTGAATAGTAAAACGCCATGAAAAATTGAAATACAGTATACTTATTAAAAAAGATTTTCCTACTGCAACGGTAAAAAACGAGAGATTTGGCAAAGCAACGTTTATTTGCAGTTTGGTATCTCTATTTGGCGAAATTATGTACATCTTATCTTCAAAGCACCATTTGCACAGATCTTCGGTGTTGTGCTACTTCATATTGTCTTTCGTTATGTTCTAAACACGTCTCCCATGTTTTACCGCAACGCTGCATCATTTGCTTTCTTTGACATCAAATTTATCTCCCTGCTATCTGATGTCTTTATGTTTTTTATACTGCTGATAAATCTTGCCAGTAGCATGCGCCAGACTACTATTAATAAAAGCATGTGTTTCTGAGATATTTGGGGTCCCTGAGGGTGATATAAAGAACTGAAATCTGCTAATGCTTACTTAATTAGTGACTCTATACAATACTTTTAGCATATTCTTCACTCCACCCCCAAAGAAATACTAACTAATGTTATTTTGTATAGCTAAAAACTTTAAAAGAATCATAAAGCATACGCTGCTGCAGTCATTTAATTTATTTCATCAATTGTCTTTCGATTAATTACTAGATTTATTTTTCATACAATTGGCTGTTATTCCGAAAATGAAAGATGAAGCTGGCTAAGCTAGCCAAATCTTATTGGATCTACCGATTCAGCTGTTCCTGTCGAGCCAGTCGTATTGGCCACTGCTCTAGGAACTTACTTTTTCGTGCTCAAGAACGCCTACCAGTGTGGTTAAATAAAGGTGTTGTTAAAACTGTCAACAATTCTACATTAGACTACGTTATCCATACAGAACACTAATTAAATTGTAATTAAATGCCCAGTCGTCGTTAAAGCTTCTGCACAAGAAGCCGACAGACATGTCAGCCTGAGACCAAGCATTTTGGTCCAATCAATCAACAGGGAAAATATGAAATTCAATTAAATTAATATGACCCGTCGCATAAGACGTGGCTCTTGTGGCCCGAGTGGTCTAGTGGATAACGCTTTGACGCTTGAAACTATGGGCACTGGGTTCGAGCCTCAGTGGGGACATCATCACTCACTGACTGGGGAATGCAGGTACATCCAGATGACGAGCCCCAAATAGGAGGAAATGTGCGTTATCCTGGATTCCACTGCTAGTCACCATCCACCAATTAAATTCTAATTAAATGCCTAGACATCGTTGATGCATCTGCACAAGAAGTCAACAGACATGTTCACCTGAGACCGAGCATTTCGGTTCAATCAATCGACGGGAAAAACTAAAATTCAATTAAAATAGCCTTAATGTTATTAATAAGAATAATTCTTTAATTATGATGTCCAAATAAATGTGGAATGTGATGATGAATTTATCAGAAAGTATATTCTTCAATTATTAATCAGTTTTATAAAATTTTTAATGGTTATCATTAATCAAAGAAAGACTGTGAAATATTTTTTATTTGAAGATTTATCCGTTTTTAAGTACACTCTGTTGGAGTTATTTTACTAAAGATGAAACTGTTAGAAAAACCTTGTACAATTTACTGTTAATGAAGAAATGTTTACTATTAATACAATTAGACGTGATTATTGTTCATTTTAAAACAGCCTTAATTATAATTATTTTTAAAAAAATATTACTTCTATGCAATTCATATCATTGTTATATCTCACACTATTTTGGTTTCAAGATCCGTAGAATATTTCGATTACTGGTTTAGTAGGGATTGCAGTTTTTTTGATAGGTTGGGGGGGGGTTCTCATGAGCTAACATCAATTAGAGAACCCTTGGAAAACCAGCTGGGAGTACTGGGTAGGGTGCAGCAGGTTGAAGGTGAGGCAGTAACTCATCAAAGTGGACACGCTATGTTATGAATTGGCAGAAGTTAGAATTCATGGGCTAGCCATTGGAACGGGTGGGTCCAAGTGGCTTAATGGTCTACGAGGTTGCTAGCCTTGTAACCCGAATTTACTGTGTTTGAACCCCTGTGGTGGTGGTGGGTGAGTACTGCTGAAGTGGAGTCCCAAATTAGACCGACGAAACGGCTGACTGTCCAGTACTATGTGCAGGTTTTCCACTGGTTCTCTATCTGATATCAGCTCATAATGAAATCCTCCAACCAATCCGTAGAATACAAAAACTTAAGTGGACATATAATTAAAATAGGATTCATGCAACTTTTCAAACTGTAAGTACGCTGACATGGGTGTCAAATAATCTGTTCGAGAAGAGTAGTGGTTATGAAAAGATAGTCTAAAAAGAAACTGATATTCAACAGTTATTCGTAACAGTTTGAACCACTGGGGTAAATAATAATCACAATGAACATAAGAACAGTTTAGTGGATTCTAATTAAAAGTTAAAATTTAAAGGTAATTTTATGTAATTTACCGAAAAAGCAATCATAAGCCCGTGGGAAAAAACTCCAGGTACATTCTTTGGTTATCAGAACACATATGTGCACATATAAATGTATGTTTTATCGCTCAGTTTTTTAAACGAATCAAGTGATTTTTCCGAATTCCCATTATGCAATGAAGAAATGGCACTCTGGAAAGTTTTTTTGTTTCCTTCACCTTCTCAGTGGGACATAAGGCCTCAAGTTAGTGGCTTGAAGTTTCTGTAGCAGTGTTGAACTTTACAGGAGGGGGTTGCTAGCCTCACGCCCAACCTTTCCTCTTTATCAGCATTATTTCTGGCTTAGTGAGGTAAAGGAGTGCGTCTGTGGCCAGGGATCGAACCCCGAACCATGTGCATGGTCGGCGAGCGTTCTAACTGCTGTGCCACCAATGCACACTCTGGAAAGTTGATATACTGATACTTTATTGGCTTGAAGAGCCTAATCATCTTATTTGTAAATCATCCATCAAATAAGTTAGATTGGTAAAATATAATGATGCAAGAGGAGAGGTTAAATTACAAGGAAGCACGAGTTGCAATATTATTCAAAAGACTAGCCATTCTTATTTTCCCTCAAGTTACAAAATAAAATACCACAGTATACAAGTTTGATCCCGGATTGATATCAGTTAAAGAACTATTGATAACCAACAGAGAGTATTAGACAGTTGTTTCGACCTAGTTCGGAAATCACCGTCAACATGCGCTCAGTGAGTTTCGAACCCAGGACCTCCCGATTGCAAGAGAAGCTCGTAGGCCATTCATTCACTGAGACCCGACACAATGGCGCGTGAATTCCAAATTCTACCAATTCGTGATTTTAGTGTGACCACCAGCCAATGTCTTGAATCAAATCAAATCTCTATAAAACAAACTCTTAGTAATATAGTATACAATCAAAGAAATAGCTTATATATATATATATATGAGTCACACCAACTGCTTAGTGAGGTACTTACTTCCATTAAGATTAAGATGGAAGTAAAACGACACAACATACTACTAATTACGATAGCCCCTTTGAATATCTCTAAATTTAGCTTTCAATAAAAAGCCCCCTTTAATTAAGAAGCAGCTGTTGAGACCCTCCTTCATCACATGACCGATATAAAATCAACTCCCATTGAAAATATGAATTATTCAATGAAGTACAGTGAATAACATCACTGAGAGAGATTATTTTGATCGTGGTACAGCTAAAGAGGAAGAAGTGTCATTAATATTACAATGCTTTTGAAATGATGACTTGTAAATTTGATTCTTTTTGGTATACCCTTACATTGCAATCCGTCTAGACGACTTCATCACCAATAAATCAAGAGTGTCATCGCATCCAACGGTGAGTTCACTTAGCAAAATGTTTATTGTGTGGTTATTACACGAAAACAGATTTAGGGAAGAAATATGCATTCCTTTTCAGGTAGTTCCTCATCATCCCCTGGCTCTACACTAATATTTCGTCTTTTACATAGGAATGTTTTTACCAATCAAGCCGTTATTTTGGCTAATCAGTTTAAGTGTCCCAAGGGAGGGAGGTGAAATTAAGAAGTTAAAGGTCATCAAAACAATTAACTAATCTGGGTTAGTAACAAGATATCTAAGTTTTAAAATATATTACAGAATTCAAGATAAGTTGATTCCTAGGCGCTAGCGACAAATTATTACATAATCAAGAAATAATGACTAAGAAGAATAGGATGACTCAGAAGAATTACGTAAAATACAAACAAGTTAATAGAATTAGCTAGAATTGTAAAAATTAACAAAGTCAAAAGATAGTTACAAGGGTGGAGGGGAGAAAATCGTTTCTAAGAAGTTAATGCATATTATATAGTTGGGCATGGTAAAGAAAGGGGTTGTACAAATCTCTTTTGAACATACAGATTTGGCTTGTTCAGGTGAATTCCAATTGCCTCTGCTGTATGCGAAAGTCTTACTCGTAGATCAAATAACTTGAAAAGCTTCGTTAAAGTCAACTTTATGTCCAGTCAGTATCGATGAGATGAGCTAGTATTGAACTGCGTATAGCTGTTTTATTCGGACATTTGCCAAACCAAGATGGGAGGTGTTCAAAAACTCGACGATGAACTTGCCTGATCGTTTGCCCTATATAACTAGGTTCGCATGAGCAGTTAAACTGGAAAATACCCATGGAAGAGGGGAAACAGGGCGGTCTGTCTTTATTTCTTCAACTAAGTATCGGTCGGATAGTGAATATACAGCATAACTTAGCTACACTGAAAGTCCTTCTTGAAGGCCGTTTGCAGACGTTGTGATAAGATCTCGCTATTGACATCATCCGTGAACTGTAATCTTAGGAAGGCTGATTTTCTAGAAACGGGTGACACCTTCGACTTTTTACTTTCTGAATTCATGTGTTTGTTCAAGAATTTAGTTGGATATCCATTTATTCTCGGTAGATAACGAATATTATTGGTTCTTCATTCAGTGTCTTATTTGAACAGATATCTCTAGCCGAGTGAACCAGACATCTAAGAAGATTACGTTTGTACGAAGCTCAACGAGTGAGTATATTGTCCAGTGGAAGTAGGTTTTCTGTGCAAACGTCTACATATTGTTCCGTCTGCTCATTTAGTCATTAGGATGTCTAAAAAGGAGATAGAGTCATTTTCTTCTTCTTCCTATACCAGGATGTGTTCTTTTGAATTTATCCAATATGCCCTTAGTCTTGCTTTCTTTCTTAACAACTATAAATGTATCATCAATATATCAGCAACAGAAATCAAGATTTTATATCACATCTTTCATCATTTAGTTAAACTAATCCAAATCTTCCACAGATATCATAATATAAATATCAGTCCCCAGGTCAGTGATGACATTTTTCCCTTCACGTTCCCAGTGGAACATAGGACTTCAAGCTAGTGGCTTGAAGTTTCTGTAGCAGTGTTTATTTTCACGGGATGTGGTTGCCAGCCTCATGCTCAACATTTCCTCTTTACCAGCATTATTTTTGGCTTAGTGAGGTAAAGGAGTGCGTCTGTGGCCAGGGATCGAACCCCGGACTATGTGCTTGGTTGGTGAGCGTCCTAACTGCTGTGATGACTACTAGATGAATATCCCGAAGGTGGAGTGAGAAGTCATGACCAGTAGGGCACATCATATCAAGGTGAAGTGGGTGTTCAGAGATGATGGCGTTGGTGAGGTTATTGCTAAATCATGAGTTTACAAAGGTTAGGGCTCACAAGTCAACAAGTTCCAACCCAATTGGTCGAATACTCAACGACCTACGACTGGTAACCTGATGGCCCCAGACTCAATCCATGTTAGGGTATTGAGTTTTCACTTCTAAACAGTTCAAAAAGTACTCCCTGGTTTTCAATCATCTCTCTAAGTCATGTTGGTTTACTGAAGATATGCAACACCTCACAAACTCCATAATCTTAATATCAGTTCACATAATCACGATGATGTTGATTAAGTTCGTTCACCTAATAAAGAAAAAGGTAGTGAACACTTTGAAGTCAAAGTCAAATGGTGACATATTAGTGCAGATATTGTTTAAAAGAGTTCAAACACACTCTGCTACTCCACTGGTGAAGACAATAAAGGAAAAAAGATACCTACTAACCGTCTTCACAATTTTATCAAAAAATATGTTTAAACCCCAGTCATAACACCAACAGCAAGTCAACATCAAAGACCACAAGGAAATTCATCCAGCCATATTTCAAAAATTTCTCTGAAATAACTGCTAGTATATTAAGACTGTCTGTAATAGATATAGTATACAAGCCATGCAGCCAGCACAATCACTTCATTCGATATTGTGCATATGAAACAAAGTATCCAACAGGAAAGGAGAATTGCAATAAACATTATATCAGTTGTCAAAGTGGGCGTCCACTTCAAATCAGAATCCAAAAACACAAAGTGGCTGTAAGAGGACATGATATATATGTATATTCTTTCGTATCAATGCAAGTGGATAATTATGGATTCCAATTTGATTGGGATAATCTATAAATTCTAAACAGTAATATATCAAGGAATTCCTAGAAGCCTGATACTCAAGTGAATCAGCCAGAGGTTAAAAAACACATTATTATAGACCACATTTACCACCAGCTAATAAGAAATCAGTCACATGACAAGACAGTTCGAATTCCAAGTCAATAAAAATGATCGGTAGAGACGTGAATTAACAATTTGACAAGATAATGTTTACCAGGAGATACAATTGCATCATCACTCATGCAGAATTTAAATAAGTCCATTTCATGCTAAAACCCTGCTCTGAAGACGTTGTGTCTAGCAAGGGGACAAAGAAAGCTTCGCAAATAAATCAACCAGCTGTTCATAGAACATAACTAATTCAATGTGCATCAATATTGGAGATTAAACTGTGACAAAGATAAATAATAAGGATCGAATCAACATATGGTAAGCGAATGTCAGAACAGTAACATACAGTCTGAGAGAAAAGAGGACAATAATTATGGTATTATTCAAATTTTGGTTTGTGGGGATTTGATTGACTGGTTACAGGATTTCATCATGAGCTGACATCAGCTAGAGAACCATTGGAAAACCACCGGGGAGTACTGGACAGCTGTTTCGTCCTAGTTTGGGACTTTCCATCAGCACGCACCCAGTGGGGTTCGAACCCGGTAAATAAGTTACGGTCTAAATTCAGCACCGTAATGCATTTTCACTGTTGCCTTTCTTAAAAAAATGCACTTCGTACTCCCAGGTTTTCCGATGGTTCTCTAACCAATGTCAGCTCATTATGAAATCCTGTAACCAACCAACTAAATCCCTACAAACCAACACTTGAATATCGATGAAATGCTCACTAGCGACTTGCCCTATTCAGGTAGGTAGTTACCTGGTGTTCTAGTGAGAGGTCCTGACCAGTAGGATGCAGTTGGTCGGGTGTGAGGACAATTACTTGCTGAAGACATTGACTAGTGGTCGCGCTTTATAGTGAATTGGTAGAAATTAGAATTCGTCGGCCGTTGGATCGGGTCTCAGTGGCTTAATGATCTACAACCTCGCTAGCCTTTTAACCAGAAGGTCCTGCGTTCGAACCCCTGTGGTGGTGCGTACTGATGAAGAGTCCCAAACACTAGGACGAAACAGCTGTCCAGTATTCTTGGCTGGTTTTC